>CAJNJA010036807.1:0-101882 GCA_905231915.1 Symbiodinium necroappetens
CGAGCGACTCACGAGCTACTTCCGAGTAGCTCACGAGCGACGGCCCGGCAGCTCACGAGCCACTTCCCGGCAGCTTACGAGCTGCAGCCCAGCAGCTTCCGAGCGACTTACGAGCTGCAGCCCAGCAGCTTACGAGCTGCAGCTCAGCAGCTTACGAGCGACTTACCAGCCCAGCAGCTTACGAGCTGCAGCTCAGCAGCTTGCGAGCTGCAGCTCAGCAGCTTGCGAGCGACTTACGAGCTGCAGCCCAGCAGCTTACGAGCTGCAACCCAGCAGCTTACGAGCTGCAGCCCAGCAGCTTACGAGCGGCTTACGAGCCCTCCGCGCCAACAAACTCGCGCGCGTAAGCGCGCGACGCCCCGCAAACAGCTTCGGAGCACGACGACGCACCTCCAAGCAGCTCGCGAGCCCTTTGCGCGCCCCCCAAACAGCTCCGAAGCGCGACGGCGCACCCTCTAGCAGCTCCCGAGCCCTTCGCGCGCCTTCGAACCGCTTCCGAAGCCGCGTGTGCCCAGTTTGCAAGCACTTTAGAGCCCCTAAGATTGCGAGCCGTGCGGCCTCCAGCCCTCGAAATTGACAGGCCCTCCAAGTAGCGAATTCTACCCTACGTCTCGAAACTAGCCTCGTTCGTAGCTACTACAGAGTGGAGTGCTGGGACACCCTCCCCAGAGAGAGTACAGGTAAGAGATCCCAAGGCAAGAAGGGCGACAAAGAGAAAGGGAGAAAGAATATAGTTCTGATCCTTCCCGGCATGGCCAGGTTCGCGTCTTCGAGTCTGCTTGTCCAAGGCTGCAAGGCGATGCCTTAGGTAAAAAATGCGGTTTCACAAAACTGTCAAAACCAAAAGACTTGTAGTTGTTCTACTGGCTGAGAAAAACAGTTGACCAAAAAACATCTTACGTTTTCCAAAAGCTCCGGGTTCTACAAAGACTTCAGCAATTTTGAATTGCGGCATTTGTGGAGGTCTGGGCTTTGTGTTTCCAATCGCATATCTTGGATAGAGCCCAAAAGCGTTGGAGGTTGCCACTGCGTGTTGCTTCTGTAAGCTCGGAGCCTCGCACTGCAACTTGAGCAGTTTGAGAACTGCTAAGACGTGGAAAATGGTCAGAGGAAAGCCATGGAACATGGAAGTTCTTGCTCGCAAAAAGGAATTAGTGGAACCTACTGCACCGAGAACACACAGCAATGGTGTGTTCTTGTTCGAAGGTAGAAGGGTCTTTCATTTCTTTTTCTTTCCCGCATTTGTCTTTCTTTTTGTGTTTTTTCTTGTTTGGCTTCTGTTTTTCTTCTCTTGTTTTTTTTTCTTCTCATGTGCCGCTGGAATTCTGGCCTGGCAGAAGTCGAAAAAGATCACAGTTGCAAACAAGATGGACCAACTCTGGAAAAAGATGTTTCAAGAGTCGAAATAGAGCTCTTGTCTTTTGTCTGCTGAGCTGATCCAACGGCAGACGATGCTGACAAGAGCTTGTTGCCTTGAACAGGAGCAAACATCACAGGTTTCAAGGGCACGTCGGCCGGCTGCCAAGCAGCTTATATCTGCAGCAACCCGATAGTGTTTGGCTGCCATGTGCATTGTCTTTGCCTTCTGCACATCCGCCAAGGTTCTTAGCTGGTTGCCGTCTGGTGTCTTTAGCCAGTCGCCGTCATGGTGTCTTTCTCTTCGTCGTACATGCAGCAAATTGTTGCCTTGCGCATTGCACAGAGGACTTTCTCCTCCGTCCGTCATGCAAGAGACATAGAGAGTATGTGGGGCGAAAAGGACCCAATTTGGCGTGTCCAGTGCACTCAAATCGGAATTCCGACCTGAGGTACGAGGTCTTGCGTGAGTTTTTCCGGGGCCCCCGATAAGCTTCAAGAGGTTGAGAAGCGATTGCCACCTCGACGTCCAACGGAAGTGCAATGGAAACACGAGGAGATGGAGGTCTTCTCCGATCCAGTCGTCACTCATCTCTTAGGGGTGCCCGCTTGTGGACTTCGTGTACCCTCCACAGTCTAAGGGCGACGCTGGATGACGCCTCCGAAGTTCGAAGAGCCCCCTGGGGAGGCAGGGAGCGCAAATCCAAGGGAGTCGAACAACACGTGACCACTTTCGGGGCTTATCTTTCTCGTGTCAGTCTTGTTCATGCTAAGGGAAGCATCAAACCAGGCTGGTTCGTGCAAGCGGATCGTCGCCTCCCGCCGCTCCAAGCGAAAGCCGGCTTGCGGCCGGTGTGCGCATGTATTTCGCAGGGTGGCGCAGGACGTCTGCCGGCCGGAACACCTCGGACAGCCAGTGTACTATGATTTGTGATACAGGATTTCTTTTTCCTCTTTCGTTCTCAAACACGCGCAACCATGTTGTTCTCGCGGCTATTCGAAATCAACAATACATTTCAGGATGTACCTTGTGGCCCTGTGGCCCGTCCCAGCTCAAAAACATCATGTCGATGTACGTGTCAACAACAACATTTGTGACGACAGTTTGTTGTTTTCGTCTGCATTGGTAGAAAACGTTTTCCGATCTAGTCTGAGTTCAACTGCAATTTTTCGGATACTGTTACATGGCATCTACCAAGCTATGACCAGAACCCAGCACATGCTGATGTACGGTTCCATTTTTCCGTGTTGCTTCAACTTCACATGCAGCCCCATCAGCACGTTTATTTACATGATAATTGTTCGTTATTCCTGCACATCTCGGATTAAGACTTGTAGTTCGCCATGGCAAACCCACACCCAGCCGGCAACCCGAATGTGGGGCAGGACGCTGCGATGGTCATAAAGAGTTCAACAGGCAGGTTCGAATGATCGACGAGGGGGTTTGCTTTTTGGGTCCATGAGGAGCCAACCGATTCCGAGTTGCGGGAGCTGAGTCGCAAGTTCGAGGTCGCAGCGGGTCATACGTGGTGCGGTTTGGATGTTTTGTTAGGATTGCGCCAAATCATCTGCAGATGCCGCTTTTGCAATGCAGGAACTACTTCGCCGCTGTGAGCAAACTCGAGCGAAGGCGTTTGGCCGTTGAGTGTTAGCAGGGCCTCGTGGCATGTTGATGAACACCCAAAACAACAGTTACACAATGCTTGCGAAGGAAGGTGAGCACCAGGAGAAGCAATTTCCAGATGCGTGGCGACAATAGATTTTCTGTACATGAGGTTTCGGCATTCTGCCACACGGGCTTGAATACATTTTGAGAACCCAGGACTGGTATCGCGAACCTGACATCACCATCCCCTCCTGGCTGTCCACGGCACCTTGTTTCGGGTTGTTGTGGCCTGTCATCAATGCGATCAAGTGGCTGGAGTGATCGAGGATTCGCCTTTCCAGCAGCCGCCCCCGCCGCAAGACCGCTTGGCAGCTGTCATCTCCACGGAGAGCTGGCCGAGTCGAGGCTAGAAGTGATGCAGAGTGAATGAAGCTGCTGTGAGCGTTAGAACAATGCAACCTCAAGAATCGGGCCTTGCTTGCCTTTCGGTTTTCCATCATCCTTTCACAGGTGGATTCAACTGGCAGGTTTGCCTGCCGACAGCAAGATGCTTGACAGCATGCCAGTTGCTTTGGGCAGATGCTGTGCAACTCTCAGGGTAAAAGGTTGCTTACAACATGTTCAAGCTTCACAATTGAGTTGTGTTTTAGGCTTGTGAGTTGAGTGGTGCGCATCAAGGCAAGAATTGACAATGACAGCACATGCCTGAAGCCCAGCTTGTGCAAGCTCGATATTCGCGTTGCGGCTACGCTACGGTGCTAAGATTTCCCAGCGGAGTTCTCGAGATGTATGGTAAGACTCTGGATGCGGCTGCACAGTTTGGCTCATGTTGCTAGCATTTTGCCCTGCCGATTAAGGTCACGGACAGGCAGGTTTGTTCAGTGCTTTCAAAATCAGTGCTGCAGCTTCGTCCAGCGCATCCTCCAAGCGAAAGCCAGCTTGCTGCCAAGCATCACGGATAGGTGTGCGCCTGTATTGCATTGACTAGGAAAAACAATTTACGAGTGAGAATGACCACGCCGTCACAGTAGTATTGTAGTTCCCTGCACACTTCCGGGTTGCATCTGCTGCTGTGACGAACCCGCTCGGCAGGTTGTACGCGGAAGGAGGGGAGGTCGGCCTTTGCGTTGCTTGGGTCGCTTGACGGCACTTCAGGGCAGTGTTTGGGTTGCAATCCCTGAAAGTGGTGCAGACGGTATGAGTGTATCAGGTCATGTTTTGGGCTACTTGCCACTTCGTAATGGCAGTCCCTGCCGGTGTGCTGGAACGCTGCTTTGCACAAGCAGAGTGCAAGCGAGGCAGTCCAAGCTTCATCAGTTGATTCGGCGAGTGCGCAAGCCAAGGCGTGATGGCCAATGACCCTCAGGCAAAATCCAAGCCACGAGAGTGTGCGACTAGGAGAAGAGCAGTCTCTGCAGGCGAAGCACGGTGGCCAGAGACAGCGCTCTGTGCATCCAGCTGTGTTGAGAATAATATGAAGTCTGTGTTCCATGCGTCGTCCTTTTGCGAGGTCTATTTGAGGCGACTCTGCCGCCGGCAGCTTTACTGTATGCTGAGCTTGGCCCGAGCCTCCGAGCCCCAAGACTCGACCCAATCGTGGCTCCGAAATGGCTGAGGTCGCTGCTGTCGGGCTGATGATCCGATCACAGGAGAGCCTGAACGTTCAGGTGCGCCTCTTCTCCGACTGCCCCCCGCCGCAGGACTTTCTGCTCGACTTCAGCTGGCTCCACCAGGCAGGCACCAGGGATACCACGGAAGTGTCGAAGAGATCGCCTGGCAGGTTGTATTCAGTATGGCCTTTGGGCATTGGGCTGTAAGTCTCTTGGAGGTGCAACTGTTGCACTTGTGCTCTAGTTCCTGGCTGCGCACTGGTTTGATTTGTGACAGTTTAATGCCGCAATCCTGGAAGTTGGTGGAGGATCTCAGTTGCAGCGGCTTTTTGGGAGGAGGACTGGACAGCAAGGCATCGTAGTACATGTTGCCGGGTACGATGCTGCTATGTTGCAGTCGCAGTGCCACTGGAGTGTTGAGGCTCTTCCAGGAATTCGAGATCCTTTGACAGTTCTTTTCCAGGCAAGATTCGACTTCTCCTTCGCCTTTGCATTGTCGCCTTAGATTTTCCGTGACTTCAGGGCTTTCTGCTCCATCATTTGGCTGCTGCAGCGATGTATGCCGCTCTCCTTTGCCTCCACCGTCAGGGAGCCTATCTGAGAGTCTCGGCGTTGCGGCGTCTGCTAAACATGCATCAAGAAATTTATTCTCGATTAGAGTTCGGGCCGCTGTGACCAGGGCCAAGCTGCGTCGGAACACTCGCGCTCCTCTTCGAGTTGCCGGTCCGCGGCACCGAGCGCAGAGCGGAAGTGCACAGCGCACAGCGCTGAGAGCGCAGGTACCGCTCTTGACTCGCCGAGAGCTGTCGCAGATTTCGGGGCACCAATCCGCGTTTTCCAGGCCAGAGCCGAGCACAGAGCCGAGTGTTGCAATCGCAGTCGTTTCTCTTTTTCCGCTTTCCTTGCGGAGGTGGATGTCTCAACGGAGCTCCGTCAGCGAGCACTGGCATGGGCACCCAGCCTTTTGCTCCTCGGGTCGGGAAGGAGACTTGCAGTCATGCGAGGCGATTCACGTACAGCTTCTTCGTGGTAGGTCGGGGGGCGCCAACTGCACTCTACGCACGCTCCTCAGAAACTGACTGACCGGCTGACAGCCGGTCCCCGCACGGGCCTCTGGCCAGGAAGATAAATGCGCCAATGGCCGGTGCAAGTTGTTGGCAACAATCGAAGTTACTTAAAAACCACGGGCTTCACGTGGACCTTTCACATTCCGTGAATCGGAGCCTTGACAGTGAACAACGCTTGTAAAGTACAAAGCCGGGTTTCTTGCCTGCTTGGCCTTTGTCTTTGGTCTTTGGTGCTGCCCAGGTGTACTCATTGCTCTGGCGGCTAGCCTAAGCTTTGGGGTTGTCCCATTAAGCTCTCGACTGGAAGCCGAGAGGTTCCAAGACGAGCTCTCGAAGCTGCAGCAGGCCGACTTGCCAGGAGCCTCAGGACCTCAGAAGACTCGTGTTTCGCCGTCAAGTGCTGGCGTTATGCATAAGGTTGCTATACCACAGTGCCTCCATCTTCTTCAGTGTTTGGCACAGGCCTCAGGCGGTCCGTTTGCTCACAAGTTGTGGCATGCTGAAACGTTGACGTAGTCTTGCGAGCGAAGTCAGGAACTACTCCTTCCTTTCAGTGCTTGATGCATGGTCCCGCGCGGACATGGCGGTTACCTCAAGCTTCGGAACGGCAAAGTATGCCTCTCAAGCTTCTGCCCGGCAGGCTGCAGCTGCACCCCAGGACCTGTTGGAGGAGAATGGAGCCGCTTGGTTGTTTGCTAGTACGTTGATAGTCGCTGCATAGACCCAGCGCCTGGACATCCCCTTTTTTCCAGGACAGTCTTAAAGGAGGTCAGGGTCGCTTCAGGTGATGCTCGCGCGGGAGTGCAAGAGTTGAAGCTTGAGAAGGCTTCTAAGCAGAGCCCAGGACCTCGAGCGAACGGAGCCTTCGGAGCCGGAGGCCGTGGTTTCTGAAAGGTAGGACCCGGGGCTAGGGCCGCATGGCATTCTATGTTTGTGGCTGTTGTAGGTCCTGAGGAGACTCTGGGACTCCCCTTAGATTTCTAGCTCGGCTGCTTCGAAAGAGGCGGCCACGTGCTGGCGTCCGCCCGTAAAGCGAGATGGGGGGGAGTGGATGCGCGGCATGTGCAGAGCAGTGGGTCGAAGCCAAGGTGCTGTGTGCAAACGGAGCGCTAGGGACAGCAGTGCAGCCATGTGCTACTTGCGGCCGCGGTGCTGTGTTACACTCTGTGTTGCACTGTGGCAGAGTCTGGTTCTGTCTGGGCTTCTGCAGAAGCAGAGCCGAGCGTCTTTGGGTCCGGGGCGCTGTCGCGAGGCCTCTGCGCTTTATGAAGTCGACGAGGAGGCGCCACGCCCCACAGCCACAACTTGTTCCATCTTTCACAGATTCTCTCCGACATGCGGCGATTCGGATTTGCGACTCGAAGCTGTTTGGCTCCTTTGTCAGCCTTTCGCCATTTCAGCACCATCAATCTTGGGTATATAGCAGGACGTTTCTCCACCTGGTGGAGGCGCAGTTCAATAGACTCGTGTGAGCGCTGCATCCGCAAGCTTTGGATCGTGATTCAAGAACGGGAGCCAGCCAGCTTCCGGTCTTGTTTATGAAGTGAAGTGCAGCTGCCTGCAGCCTAGAGGGGCTGTAGGTCTTGGTGCCTAATGTGGCAGCCAGCACATGGTGGAAGTCGGGATGTGCATTTGCAACTTTTGGATTTGAGCATCTCTGGCCTTCGGTCCTAATGCGTGTACTTTGCACCTTTGCACACAACCTCCCAAGATGCGGATCCCTGCAACAGTGTCGAGCAGAGAAGCCATTCATTACACGGTGGGTGGCACGCAAAAGTTGCAAATGAATAAATCGCGAAGATATGAGGTTTGTGAATTTAGCTCCTATGGCGCCGATTTTCCAGTTTCTCCATGTTACGGCCCTGCTGGCACTTAGCCACTTAGAGGAGGCCCCAGGTATGGCCTGTTGTCCAAGAGTCTCGGCACATGAGCAAAAGCCTTGGCCGTGGGATGTACTCGAGATCAGCATGCGGATGTTGTGATGAGCTCAACACATTCCCTTGCTCTGCTCATCACGACAGCTGTATATGGAGGTTCTGTCGTCGAAAGGGGAAAGCGGCTTCCTTTGGTGCCTGCGCCCAGTTTCGCGCGCTGCCTCACCTTTCGAAACGTGGGATCACCAGATTTCGGCTGTAGGCCAAGCTAGCTACGCACCAACCATGAGGCCACAGGTGGTCCGAGTTGCATCTGCAGTCCGAGGCTCGCCATCGAAGGTGTTGTCTACGACCTCTCGTCTGCGCCTATGTGTTCTGATGTCACATGTCTCGTATGATCTGTTCACTTTCAGTCAGGCTTTGGAATGAACATCCCGGAGGTCTTCTCTTGCAGATGTGGCTCGCCTGCAGTGTAAAGTGCAAAGCAGATTTTGTCCGGCAGGTGTAGAAGCGCTGCGGCAAGTCGCAGGCTCGCCTCTCAACGATGGAAGCAAGAAAAATGAAGTCGCTCTTTGTTATTTTCTGTTGCAGAGGCAAGGATGCAACTGCAGAATTTCGCCAGGCAGCCACTTAGCCTCGCTCGAAAGCTTCCTGTTTGCGCAGAGTTCTAGGATTCTAGGTAGGGGAGCAAGAAGCAGAAGGTCACGAAATGAGACTAGCAGGAGATTTGGCTTTGTGCGAAGGTTTGCCCGGCCACCCACTCTTCTCTCGCCGCAGCCTACAGCACTTTGTCGAGGAACTCTCAGAGTTCTGTTCTCATTGCGCCTGAGGCGTCTGTGTCAAAATACCAGGCCAGTGCCACCGCCCATTGGGAGTCGCATCGCAGACCGGGAGATTCAAGCTTGCGAGGTTGGCGCTTTGAGACTACCTCCCCGAGAGTACCGCTGCTGCCTCAATGAAAACCAGCAGAGTAGAGTGCAACCGATTTCGGTAGACATGTTGAACCGTTGAACTCATGATCAGACTATATCAGACTTTTCAGCGAGGCATTTACGAACATCCAGTGGAGGAGGATTCCATGCGAAGGCTCGACAAGCACCTGCGCTCCAACAGAAGCCCGATGCCGTTCTGGTCGCAGCATGTCGAAAGCTGCAGCAAGTGGAGTTTCGGCACGTTGCTAAATCTCATGTGCACGGAGTATATCAAGGACTGTCTGTCTGTTGCTGGGAACCTTTTGCATGCTCACGCGTCCGGCGGAGTTGAACCGGACACAGCAGCATCCTATCGTGTGGGAGCTGGGCGGCCATCCTCCGACCTGCAAGCGACGTAAAAAAATCTCGGTTTTCCTGCAGTCTCTGTCGTCTCTGAGGCAAAATCGCGACAGCTGTAATCCCCCAATAGAAAATGTCAGACGTCCTTGCATGTGGATTGATTTCAGGCCTGCAGCCCTTCTGGGGGCTTGAGTAAATTCGTTCGTGGATTTTGGATCTTCACTATGTGGGGAAGAAAGCAGAATCTATCCAGTGTGTACATTATTACTGCTATTACGTTGCCCTTTCGCCATCCTCGGAGGCTGCTGGTAGTCGCGCACTTAGTCAAGCTGCAGATGCTAGTTGTCCAACCACAGAATATGCTTGTCTTGATACACTGGCTGATTTTGACCGAGTTTGCCCTGCCGAGCTTGGTGTTTGGTGTGATCGGTTTGCAGGCGCGGCAGCTTTGCGGTTCGCGCCGACTTTTGTTTGCATGCTTTCCCCTCAGGTTTTTCTCCAGCACCTTCAAGTGTTTTCCGAGGAGACCGTGCCCCGGCAGGTGGAACGTGGGCTGTCGTCAGCTGTGAGATTGTGCAGGTTTCGAGGCCTGGTCCACTCTGTGGGCTTCTGGCTGCAGTCGGCGCCGGTGTCTTGGAGTGTGCACCTGCGGCTTACATGCAGCTCGGACCTTTGTAAATGAAATTCGATGGCAGTGGAAGAGATTGATGCTGGGGGAGGTTCGGCGTCATGAGTCACTTTGGCTAGTGACTAGTATCCGTTTTGCGTACGAGCAATCCTGATGTATGCTGTCGATATTATTATCTGCTCTAGGCTTGCCGACTTATATTGCATTCAACTCATGTCGAGAATCAAGCCCTCTTTCACGACTTTCCGCCTCCAAGTTCCCGAGACCAGAGACTCCGACTGTCTTCATTCACCCCGACGTACAGGCCGTACAGGGGTACCCAAACCAGTAGGAAGACTCAAGCTGTCTTGACTCGTGATGTTCTATTCCAGGCTCGCCACTGCAATACTTCATGCTATACTTCAAGCTACTTCTTCCTGAGGTCTGCAACTGTACCGACAGGTGCCCGACGTAGGACCGAGTGTTCGCCGCTGTGAACGATGACTTTAATGGAATCCTACTCAGCCCTACTCCTCGCACCGGTCGGTGCTTCGTGAGTGTAGCTGCACACGCAGAATTCTAGTTGTGTCTGTATGACGCTGTGTCGCGCTGCCTCAGAGCAGTCTAGTCGCCCTACATCATGCCCCATGCGGACCACGCAATGCGCAATGAGAATGAATGGCGCCCGAGGCTGCGGCCTTTGGTCTCGTCCTGCCTATCAGGCCGAGCCCCCCTAACTGTGACAGATGCACTGTTCTGGTTCCGAGCATCTTTGTGAGTCGCCGCCTTGGTACCTCTGGCAGCTCTGGCTTTTGCTGGTGTTTGCCTGAGTTCTGAACGTGGCAGATCTGTGGATTTCAGCGGCCCAGCCACAGTGACTCAGGCGTGCTCATGCCATCGTGCGAGTCTCGGGTCTCGGTTGAACTTGTTGCGAGCTGGGGTGCGGGAGCTGCGTGGAAGGCGCTCTGCTTCGTTGGCCTGTACGCGGTCATTCCGGGCGCCGCCTCCTCCAGCTGGGCACTGCTCGGAGAAGCTGCACCCCAAGGTTGGGGCACTCAGGAGACAGCAAACTCCAGACGGCATGCGGGGCAATCGACTTCGGGTGATGACTGCCAGCCGAGCCAGAGTGAGCCAAAGACACAGGACGAGATCAACCAATTCAAGGTGTTCTTTGGCATAAGAGGAGTGGGCAGTCCGACATTCCTCCAATGTTGCTTCCAGCAAACCTCGGTTCAATCTCCTTATGCCGGCATCGGCGCTGAAGCATGGCATTGATGACCACATGGATGAAATGTGATGAAATGTTTCACTCGACGCAGCTGCCCTGTGCCACCATCGATTTCAGTGCACTGGTGCGAGCAGAGATTCGGCACACAACTGGCAACTAGTAGCAAGACTCCCCAAAAATAGATTGCATGCTGCTTGATAGAGCACCGACAACATCTTGGGCTACTCCTCCTGGTCGACGGCCCAAGCGACAGAAAGAAGAAGACTTTTGGCAAGATCTTGACCGCTGGAGATCTCGTCTCGCACAGCATGCTGTCTAGAAAGATGCAAAATGGTCTTCATGAGAGTGGAGTGGCATCGGGAGAGACTGCTGCAAGAGATGATCACTCTGTAACCACTGGTTCGGCGATGACAACAAGCGGTGAAGTTGTGTCGCGAGATGAAACAAGTGACACACAGCTTGGCAACTCCCAGGTCTCGAAAGGATCTCTGTGGGTCTTCTTGCTGTGGAGATCTTGTTGTCGTCAGTCTGCGCCTTTGAGCGCGGCATGTGCAGTCACAAAACAACGAACACACGCACATGATTCAGGCTATCAGGCCACCGGTGCTTCCCGCATTTCTGTGCGTCCTGAGTTGGTACGATCGAGGCTGGGGCAGAAATAGGTCTGTGAAGAACGATTTCATCTGTTGTCAGGCCTGCATTCGTCCCATTTCTTCGATGAAGGTGCAATTCTTTTCATCAGACTTTCTATGTTTTGTTGCAGAAGAAGATTGGAGGGCCGCAGCTCAATGACCTTTCCGCAGTTTCTCAGGCGTCTACGTCCCGTGGCGTTGGTGCATGGCCTGTGTGGGCTTCATCGTGCTCACCGTGTTTGCGCCCTAGAGTGAAGTACTTGAGAGGGAGTCCAAGTCAGCTCGGCCGAGGCGGCTGGCGGCGGGCCACGGCGCGGCCGTAAGGAGGGCCCTGATTCTCATGGCACTCTATGCTCCTGCCGGGGTCGCAAACTCGGCTCTCACAGTTGGTTGAGCTAACAGGTTAACAGGCTTCGAGACTCGGTCGGAGCTTTCGAGCTGTTTCAGCCGGAAGGTCAAACATTGGTTGCTTGCGTCTGACGACGGCTAGATTGAGTTGTCACTTTGTGAACGTTTCGCGGGGGACTGTTGAGAGAAACGGCAGCCTCGGGTGGCTGCACTGATGACTGATTACTAGTGTGAGGACGCGGGCAATGCAGAGGCAGGAGGAATACTATGACGACGACTGCTTGTACTGTTAATCGGACTTGTGAAAGTTTCCGAGTTAGCCTGACCTGATCATGCATCCGCTGTTTTGTGCTCCGTTGTTAAGCTTTACCTCCGCGTCAAACGCAGCCGATACGGCTCCTGGTGCGTAGCAGCAAAAAGTGTCGCTCGAAGTTTTGTCGCATGACTTTGGGCGCTGGCTTTTGATTTAGCTTTTGCATTGGTCACGCGGAGCAGGGCCATATGACTGGAGCAACGGATGCTAGCGAAGCGAGTACGGGCCAAGATCTCCAGCAGGGAGAGAGGCCGGCCGAGAGTACTCAGCAGAGCAGTGATGGGCAGCAACATGATGCTGCTCGCTGGAACTACTGGAATCCCCATGGGTCGAGGGATTGGTGGCAGGCGAGTGGCAGAAGAGCCTATGGAGGCTCGTGGGACAATACGTGGCAGCCGCAGTGGTGGACCTCTCCTTGGCAAGGACAGGGTTGGCAGCAAGCTTCTAGAAGCAATGATTCAGAAGGCCGGACGTCTGCCGGCCCTCAGCAGTCAAGCAATAGCAGGAGTGGAGAAGCCTCCACTGGCAATAGTCAGGAACACAGCGATTCCAACAGGCGGCAATCTATGTCTACGATGGATGAGGAGACATGGGCTGGTGAGGCTACCGGTTCGGTCGACGAAGGATCGAGAGATGAGCCGGCGTCCAGCAGGGGCGCATCTGCAAAGAGCGGGAAAGACTTTATCCCGGAGTATGACGGGACTGCGCCCATGAGGGAATACCAGAGGCGGGTCAATCTGTTTGAGATCAGTACGAGTATTGATCCGAGTTTTCGGGCGCAGAAGCTTATGGAGAAGCTTACAGGAACGGCTTGGTTGGCCACGGAGTCGATCCCGCTGGAAACGTTGAAACACACCGAGGGGGTGAAGAGGCTCATGGACCACTTGTGGAAGGAGTTGGAGCCACTGGAGTTTTTGAGGACGTTCCAGACGCTTGCAGATTTTTATAAAGGGTTTCGCCGTGCAAGAGGCCAGGAGTTCGTCGCTTATGACATGGAGTTCCGACGCCACAACCAGCGGCTGGAAGAAATATCAGCGGGACTGTCGGGAGTCACGAAGGCCTATTGGTTCTTAGAAAAGGCCGGACTCTCCTCGGAACTTCGCAAACAAGTCGTAGCGGCGGCGGGTGGCCAGTATGACTATGCCAAGTTGCGTTCTGCGGTGATGGCCATAGTGCCACAAGTCCATCGTGAGGATGAGGCTACGCAAAGCTCAGCCCCGGCCAATCATCGTCAGTGGCGGAAAGCAAGTGCCAAGGTTCATGCCACGGTGGAGGAAGATGATGAAGGCCGGGAAGAAGTGCAAGATGCTGAGGAGGGCTCTGCCAGCCCTGAGGTCGAGCTTTTGGAGGAGGAGCTGCAGTGCCTGATGACGCAAGCAGCTAAGAAAAGAGCACAAGTTGAACGTGCTCGTGGATATGGAACGGCTGGTGCAGGAAAAGGGTCTCGACAAGAGACCCCTGAGGCTCGACAGAAAAGAATTGCGGAGCTGAAGCAGAAGATGCCATGCTCGGCATGTAAAGCTCATGGCAAAACAGTTTATGGGCACTGGCACTCGGACCCTGAGTGCCCACACGGGGGTGCCAAGAAGCCTTTCAGGTCGAGCGGAGAAAAGGTGCTGGCGGTGGTGGAGGAGGACGAATCATCTGATTCGGACCACCTTGCGCCTGGCCCTGTTGACATCTTCATGGCCACAGAGAACTGGTGCGCAAGCGCAGTGTCAGGAGAACGCGATGCTGAGGACAACAAGCTTTTGGCTTTGTCTGACACGTGCTGTGCAAGGTCAGTGGCAGGGGAAAAATGGGCCAAGGCGCACATGAAGCACCTACACCAGCAGGCAGTGGATGTCTACATCGTTGACGAGGACAGGCCTTTCAGTTTGGTGCCGGCCCGCGAGTTTCGTCGTCGTACAGTATGGTGTTTCCGGTATGTGTATCTGGGGCAGCTACCACGCCATGGATCAGGGTGAGCATCGTCTCAGAGGACGTTCCTTTGCTTTTGAGCAAGGGAGCACTGAAGGCCATGGGGGCCCGACTGGACCTAGCATCATCGACGATCGAGCTCACCCGACTTGGAGCCATCGCCCCTCTGGTGGAGACGAGCTCTGGTTTGTGTGGTTTTGTGATCAACGAAGGAAGAGCTCCAGATGGAAACGGCACAGGATTTCCCCCAGTCAACATGATTGAGGGGGAGGCAGAGGTAGGGTTGGCCGGTGACGACGCACCCTCAGAGGCGTCCGTGCATGTGGCTATCAAGGACGACGAAGAGGACTGCGAGCAGATGGCCGAGCGCTTATTTCGACAAGGAGAGTTTTCATATGAGAGCTTGGAAGGTTTGGCCGAGAAGTTGCCCATCATCAAGAATAAGCAGCGCGCCATCAACGGCAAGGCTCGAAAGCAGATGCAGGGGATTACAGCTGGCTTGTGGGCACACGGGAACATGCAGGGCGTGACGAAGAACAGTCAGCGTTTTCCCCACACCATCAGATACATCAACGCGTTTGTCAAGAGCAAGTCTGATGGCGCATGGACGTCCTTCGTCCTTCTCCGGAATGTCCGAATGACCCTCCACAAGGACAGCCACAATGCCAAGGACTCCGCGAGCTTGACGGTATCCTTCGGCAGCTTCGGTGGTCATGGTGGAGAGCTATGGATAGCTGGACCAGGAGAAGGTGCAGACCAGGTGGCCAAGGTCCGTGTGGATACGTCTGGGCGGAGGATAGAAGGCCACTTGGTGGATACGTTTCAGAAGCCATATCAGCTGAATCCCAAAATTCAGCATGCTACGCAGCCGTGGACGGGAGTGAGATGGTGCCTGTCTTGCTATACGTCCCGCGCCTATGAGAACCTGGGAATGGACGAGCAGAAGTCTCTTCTGGATCTGGGTTTTCCCCTTCCCGTTGCTTCGAGTTCCAGGACCTCTGGGAGGGTTGTAGAAACTTTTAACACTTCATCAAACTACCAGGAGCCGTATGCATTTTCCGATGAAGTGAGTAGCCCAATTGCGCAAACTCCATGTTTAGCCACGGATGGGTCTGTGGCTCAGCAGAAGGGTAGTGCAGAATCCGAAGTTGTTCTCGAAAGTCAGTGGACTGACGGTCATGGCGGACAAGTTCACGGCCCCCAAGCGGAAGGAAGAGTATGTGCAGGCGATCCTTGCCCGCAGCACCATCGATGTGTACAACCTCCGGAAGCTCGATGTGGAGCGCTTGAAGCAGATCTGGACAATGGTGAAGCCACGCAAGCCTGCGTCGCCCCTTCCCGTGGGGTGGAAGAAGCTGGACGTGGCCGGGCTGAAGGAGATCTACGACAAGGTTGTCAGGACCGACCTGGAAAGAGAGGACGACGGTCATTGGCAGCGGTGGCATCGACCACAGCTGGTGACCGAGATCGATCTTTGGCTAGCCCAAGTTCAGGAGGAGAACAAGGATGCCCCCGAGGACCTGTTCCACGAGAATCCACTTTGCTCTCGGTGTGCCATACCAATGGTGGTGAGGACGAATCGAGTCACGAAGACCGACTTTTTCGGTTGTCTCATGTTCCCGGTATGCACCGAGACACTTCCCCTCAAGTATGCCGGCATGCCGACGAAGCACGTGCAGGAAACCATCGGCCCCAAGATCGCCCCGAAGAAGAAGGATCTCCTAGAAGTCAAGAGTGGAAAGGGATATGGAACCAAGGGGTTGAGTGCGCACAAGAGGCGGGACAAGAATTTCGCCGACGAGCCGGGAGTTTCTTCGGATGGGTCATGGCTCCCAACCGGGAGCATTCCGATCGAGGAGGCCGAGGACGAGGCCGATCGACTCTACAATGCCAACGTGACTGCCGAGGAGATGAAGATGTTGCACGATCTTCGGAAAGCCAAGCAGGGCGGGACCGACTGAGCTCAGAGATTGAGACGACGGCCACAGCAGGACGATCAGACAAGTCGGTAGACGATGCAGTGCATTTTGCTGAGAATTGTAAGACTTGTAAAGCCGAGGCACTTCCCAAGTCCCGTGAAGAGGTTCGTAGGTGTATTGTTGAGGGTAATCAGAGGAGGCTTCATCTGAAGAAGGGTCTTGTGAAAAGATTCTTGGGAAATGCCAAGGCAGTTGCAGCAAGTGTGCTGATAGCCTCGACAGCGGCCGTCGGAATGGCTATGCAGTCCATTCCCCAACGATCTTTGATTCGGCCTGATCTGTTAGAGGTGGCTGACGGAGAAGCACATGTCACTAATATGTTCAGTCGATGGGGATGGAGTGTCGCCCGTCCTATGAACACCGAACTGGTGAGTGATCCGTATGATGCTGATGGTAGAAGTCTCTTGAAATGTGTCGATCGATACGAGCCTCGCTTGGTGTTGATCAGGTGTCCTCGAAACGTTTGGTGGTCTCAACACATGCATATTGGAAGCACGTCACAGGAACGTAGAAGAGTTCGCAAGCTGAAACAGAGACATGAAAATTTCTTCAGAGTTTGTGAGAGAGTGTTTGAGAGACAGATCAAACGTGGAGATGACGCTATCATGGAGAGTCCTGTGACGAGTGCGCATGACGATTCATGTCCAGTGCAGCATGTGGTTAAACATCCTGACATCTTTGCTGTGGTGAGCCATCGTTTGACAGTGACAGGGATTCAAGGACAGAATCGTCAGGACTCCTGTGAGCCCGCGCTCTGGCTGAGCACCTCAGTGGAAGTGTGTAACCAGATTGCACAGAAATGTTGGATGCCTGATAAGACAACAGGTGCGGCAGCCAGGTCACAAGCTCCTCGGAAACTTGCTTCAGCTATCTGTCGGGGATACGTAGATACCCTGAAAACCAAAGATCCAGGACGTATTCGCAAGTTGCTTCGACAGGTTGCTGCAAGGATTCGTTATGCCAAACAGGCTGACGTAGTCCGGGACTTGAGATGGAATGAAAAGAACATAGCTAAGGCGCTGTCTAGGTGGAGTGCAGTTTTCGCAGTTGGTTCCCAGAGCACAGGGAATCAACAAACAGATCAGCCCATGACCCAAGCCCTGGAGGACCCACTGGAGGTAGACGAGGAGGAGCTTCTTGAAGACGTCCCAATGGGCGATACCGAGAGGTCACTCCGCAGTGGCTTGGCGCTTGAGCCCTGCCATCCAGGATGGACTGAAGAAGGCACATTGTAATTTAGGTCATCCTAGTCCTAAGGATTTGCAACGTTTTCTTAGGCTAGGTGGAGCTAAACAGGAAGTCCTGGAGGCAGTAGACTGGATGCGATGTGTTTCATGTGCTCATTCATCACGACCTAGGACCCATAGGACCACGAATATCCCCCCTTGCTCGATTACTTTCGGTGATGAAGTGCATTTGGATTGCATCTGTGTCCATGACAGTGTACCAGAGTCGCATTGGTTTCTGTCGATTGTCGACCGGGCCACATCATATCATGTTGTGGAGTTACTTAGAGATCATACTCCGGCCGAGCTTAACAAAGCTTTCGACAGAGCCTGGGCGAAGTGGGCAGGCCCGCCACTGAGGGTCAGTGTGGACTTTGAGGGAGGCTTCCGCGGCAAGGAGTTTTGGACAAAGGTCGGGGAAGCCGGAACCTCATTGGTTTCGATTGCCGGGACCGCTCATTGGCAAGCTGGGAAGGTTGAGAGACACAACCAAACTGTCAAGGACATGCTTAGAACGGTCATACGTCAGACTGGGGCTAAGGGTCGGGAACAAATGAAGGGGGTTGCTAGAGAGGTTGGATGGGCGAAGAACAGCTTGGTTCGTGAACATGGTTGGGCCCCTAACGCTGTGGTGTTCGGAAAGGAGCCTAGGGTGTTCGGTGAACTTCACAGTCAGGGTGAACCAAACGCTTTTCATCCTCGGGTCGGTGATGCTGATAGTGAAGTTGCTAGGAGGATGAGATACCGGTATCATGCCAAGATTGAGTATATTCGGTCTCAGGCTAGACATATGCTCGCACGTACCGCTCACAATCGGGTCCGGAAGATTACTAATCCTAGGATCGGCCAGTTGGTTTTCTTTTGGAGAGCTGAGAAGAAGAAAGAGCCCAGCCGATGGGTGGGACCAGGATACATTGTGGGCCTTCAGGGGCATAATGCCTGGGTGGCGGTTGGTGGCAGGTGTTTTCTGGTGGCTGGAGAGCACTTGAGAGAGGCATGCGGGGATGAGAGACATTATGGTGACCCTCAGATCCAGAAAGCAATTGCGTTGTTTAAGAAAGTTCCTGAGGAGGCGACTTTTGAAGACTTGACAGGACAGCAACCGCCAGCAGAGGAACCAAGTGTCATGGAGGATCAGCCGATGTGTCAAGACGTTGCACGGGACATAGGTGATGTTGCAGAAGGTGCGGCTGATCTTCCTGCATCTCTGGCGAAGCTTGCTGGAACGGTCGGATGGAGCCACGACGAGCTGGGGAATCCTACACTTGTCACATATCAAGCTTGGGCTTTCAGGACTCCCGAAAGCAAGTATGAGGCGCATAGGTTCCCTTACCGTTCCACGTGGGCTCGTTTTGAGGGAGAGTGGTCATGTCTTGAGCGAGAGTGCAAGTGGATCGAGATGAGTAATCAACATGAGTTCCTGCCACGTGCCCCCGCGGAGATCTTGATCACAGTCTTTCATGGTAGGACTAGAAAAGAAATGTGTCTCGAAGATGTTCCTCACTTCATGAAAAGACACAAGGCCGGTGAGCATCAGGTCCAAGCTGTCCAGTTCGGGGGAGTGATCGGGAAGAATAAGCTGAAGCGTATGATGGAGAAAGAAATCCCTTATGATCAAATCCCAGAGAGTGAGAGAGAGGTTTACAGACAGGCTGAGGAAAAGGAATGGGATAGTTGGAATCAGTATGAGAGTTGTGAGGTGTTGAGTAAAGAAGAGAGCAGTAGGCTTGAGCGAGAGTGTCCCAGTCGCATCCTCCCCAGTCGATATGTTTACCGGAATAAAAATGCTGGCCTTGTGGATGAAGCAGGAAAAGCTTTGCCGACCCGAGCCAAGGCTCGGTTATGCCTTCAGGGGCACTTGTGCCCTGACTCACGATCAGGACAAGTCCAGGTCGACTCTCCTACGGTTGAAAGGGTGTCTACCATGTTGTTCCTTCATATGGTCGTGAGCTTCGGTTGGATGAAACATTGGTACATAGGAGATATCAGCAATGCCTTCCTTCAAGGGGCTCCCCTGCAGGGTAAACCTATGTATATGCGTCCTCCGAAACAGGGTCTCAAAGGAGTGGGACCTGGGCAGTTGCTACGACTGCTTAAGCCCGTCTACGGACGGCCAGATGCGCCTCGGGCATGGTATGAAGAGCTGGCCAAGGTGTTAGTTCAGGAGATCGGTTTCTCTAAGTCCCAGATAGATCCCGCGATGTTCATGCTTCGAAATCAACAGGGTGTGTTGGTTGGATGTATGATAGTTCATGTGGATGATCTTATGGTATGTCATGACGGATCTACGTTTGCCACTCAAGCTGTGGAACGATTAGGAAAGCGCTTTCCTTTTGGGACTTGGGAGAACGTGTCTGAAAAGCCTAGTGGGGTGACGTACTGTGGCAAGGAGATCAAGATTGTCAAAGACAATAGCGGGGAGTATGTTTCTTTGTCGCAGAACGCGATCCTCGACGGAAGGCTCCAAGAGATGGAGATTGCTAAGGAGCGTCGAAAGTCTCCCGAAAGCCTGGCCACACCAGAGGAGATGGCAAATTATCGATCGGTTGTGGGCAGTCTTCAATGGTTGGCAACTCAGTCGCGGCCAGACTTGTGTTTCGAGACGAACCAGCTTCAGAAGAGGATCTCAGATCTGCGTGTGAGCGATTTGATTCGAGCTAACAAAGCCGTGAGGGAAGCAGACAGCAATCGCATGCAGATCGTTTTTCGAGATCTCGGCAGGGATGCTCAGCTTGTTGTTTACACAGACGCAGGGTTATACTCAAGTGTCGGCGTTGAGATCGATGAGAGGGAGTGTGAAGATCTTCTGTTGTCAGACAGGTCGAAGCGTCTTGTGTATTCCCAGAAGGGCGCGGTGGTAGGATTCGTGCGAAAAGGATCGACTGACATTAGGGGTGAGCTGGCTCACATCAATGTGTTGGACTGGCGTAGCACCACTAACAAACGAGTCATCGAATCCAGTTTCTGCGCGGAGACTCATGCTGCTCTGATGGCTATCGGCATGGGACATTTCTGTCAAGTGTTGATGAGTGAACTCCGTTTCGGTTCTGACATTGTCGGTGCAGTGGAAGATGACGGTTGGAATGATTTGGTGGCGATGTCGCTCATTACTGACTGCAAGTCGATTTATGATACGGTTCATAAGGATGGGCAACATGTCTCAGATAAGTCCGGAGTCATTCAGGCAGTGCTTTTGCGTCAGCTTTTGACTACACGTCACGCTCCTGGAAAATCGCAGCTCCTGTGGGTTCCCACGAGGCATCAGTTAGCTGATGGGCTTACCAAAGGGGGTAGGAGCAGAGAGCTTCGTGAAATCCTTGAGCAAGGGGTGACCTTTCGCGAGGAGGCAATTAAGCGGAGAGGATCAGGTCAGAAAGATAGTAGGACTAGTGTGAAAGTTTCCGAGTTAGCCTGACCTGATCATGCATCCGCTGTTTTGTGCTCCGTTGTTAAGCTTTACCTCCGCGTCAAACGCAGCCGATACGGCTCCTGGTGCGTAGCAGCAAAAAGTGTCGCTCGAAGTTTTGTCGCATGACTTTGGGCGCTGGCTTTTGATTTAGCTTTTGCAGGACTGAGTTCCACAAAGCGTTGATAGGCTTACCTTTAAACAGGTTAACTTGGAGTGGGGGAGAGTGCCGGCATAACTTCGGCATTCCACCAGCATTCCGAAGACACTGTACCCGGTACGCAAAAACGTGAGATTATTCATAAATTACATAAGATCAATACACCTCCGCAGGCCTAGTCTGTAGCTGGCCATGCTCCATTCGTGTTTTATTACTTTGCCACGTGCACACCTGGATCTGGTTTTTACATGTGGGGACTTGCCTCAACCTGTTTAAGCCAAACTTGTACATCGGTGCAATTCAAACCTCGTAACGGCCGTCGTGATACCAATGTTTTTTGCAGGGACAAAGACCGAGGGCTTAGGAATCTGTTCAAGGGTCTGAGTCTGTCTCCGCTTAAAGCTCCGAGTTGCACGGTTTGGTGTTTTCAGTGCTCTTAAGCTTCAGATGTCAGGATGCCGAATCAGCGTAGCGCTCGGCTCAACAAGTGGAGCCTAGATTGGTTTCGGGTTCAGTCCGACTAGCAAAGCTCGACATGAAGTCCCTGTCGTCGCTAGCTCGACTGTTTGAATCGAGCCATGAGTGTTCAAACATCCAGGTTGGGGTCTACATTGCGCTGCAGCCGGACTCCAGTGAACTCTTGCAACTCTTTGCCGTGCGCTCGGATCGTGTCGCCATTGCTTGCGCATGTAGTTCGGTGAGTTGCACAGTTCTTGCGCGCAGTTTCGGCTTGTGGGCTCTTGCAGTGTGAAAAAGCTGCTTAGGCATCACCTTTGAGAGCCGGTGCGACTCTCGTTGAGGATGTGCACAGCTTGCACGCGTCATGTCGAGTTATTTTCATCATTTTGGGTGTGGTTCTCAGCCGCACCATCAATGCAGATGCAGATATGCATTCCCGTACCCGTGTCGCAGACTGCATCCACGGCATAGTCGCGCACTTTTCCTTGTGTTGATGTCATAGCAGATTCCAAACGAGGGAAACCATCATAAATATCTCTCGGAAACACTTGATTGCGGAGCCTTTCCTGACGACGTGTCTAATGGTTCCAGGCCTGCAACTTCTGTTGTGCTGCGGCAAAAGGGAAGTTGCACCTCTGCCTTTGCTGGCGGGGCAAGTTCTTGCGGCGCTGAATTCCACTGACTTTTATGCTTCGAGCATTGCGAAGATTATCGAAGAGCCTTCCAGGTCTCCTCCTCTTCGCCAGCTTCGCCTCGCTGTTCGCGGTGTGTGGTGTGCTGGATGTGGCGACTTGTTTGCAGAGGCTCCGGCCTCCAGGAACTACTCAGACTACCTGCATTCGAGGCCATCCGCTGTTCATCCCGCTTTGCCACACGCTGCTGGGCGCTCGGGCTACGGCTACGGACAAGCTAAGCGGCCTGTGCTGAAACTTGCCGGGTCAGGTTTGCAAGACTTATGGCCAGCTTTGAACTTTAGTTGTTCAGCGACTCATCGCCAGGCACAGCCTGATGCATATTCGGCATGTCGGTCCTGTATACATGACACAGTGTGGGCAACTTTCGATGTGTTTGCAAGATGCACCTGTATGTAGAGCTCAGTGGCTCATACCCAGCACTTCTCTCGCACTCCATGAAGGGTCTACACGCGAAGCCCGGAAAGGGCCCGGTTCGCTAGCCCTTGACCGACTGCACCCTTGAATGAAAATGTCCGAAGGGTCTGGGCAGCTTCGGGTTCCTTGTGCTTGCAGCTTAGGGATTCGAGTCCGTCCCTTCGTAGTTTCATTGTCCATGTGCGTTTTTTGCTACACGAGAATTGCACACAGGCCAATCTTTGTTGCAAGACGCTGCAGTCAGGTGTAGCCTTCAGTTTCGCGGTCATGAGCTTCGTTGGTTGCGGACTGTCCAGGCGGGTGTGATGACAGGTGCAGATGAACCTGTCTGTTCGGGTACCTGGCTGAGTCGATTTTTGCGTGAGAAGGAAGGATGGAGGGAAGGGGAGAGAGCGAGAGACAAATGGGCCGCTCCTGGAGCGCGGGGAGGTCGCTTCTCCACCTCTCACCCTTGTGAAAAAAAGAGAGAGAACTGACCCTGGCCCAAGTCCTGGCCTTGCTTCTCCAGCCTCGGCTGTCCAGCAGCCCAGCAGCCCAGCAGCATTTCGCGGAAGCGAGGCTGCTCTTGCTACAGAATGGAGGAGGACCTTGAGTGACTTTTCACAAACAAACCCGAGGCCCCTACGCTGCAGTGCCGTCCAAAAGCACCGGGCGGCCCAACTCCCGCACACCTGACCTTGAGAGTCGAGAGAGGGCATGCGGGCCGAAAGTTCTGTTCCTCTGCCCACCCACATTACATGCAACTTCTCGTAGGACGTCCGTCAGACACGTCGGGGAGCGTTGCATGCAACTGCAGCTGCAACACCTGAAGCATGTTTCGAGTCGAGGCACTTGGGTGACCACACAGTGAGCCACAGCGGCCAAGAAACGAAGGCATGTTGTCCCGCATGAGAAAACAGGCACGCATGGTCCATGGTGGACTAAGTGATTGTGACCGGCGCTGCACACAAAACTCGGGCCAGCTAGGACATGCCAGGACCTGGGAGGGGACAGGGTGCACACTCTTTTTCTGTGTCGACCCACAGAGGCAATCTGAGTTTCACGGCGAGGGCCAAGAGCACATACACTGCACGGCGCAAGAAGCCCTTGCGAAACGACAAAGTCTGTGGGCTTTGTGTGCACGTGTCCTCCTGCTTGTTCAGTTGGCGTTGGCTGATGGCTGTGGCAGTGCTTCTGCACTTCCTGGAGCTCTCAAGGCACATGAGCGGAGTAGTTTGTATGTTTAACTTTGGACTGGGAAGTGCCAAGCTGTACGAGACAGGCATCACCGCGCTGACTTGGATAAGGTCCGTCCGTGAATCTTCACGCAGCGCATCGCAGCGCATCGGTGCACATCGGTGCGTCATAATTAGGTGCTAAGTGAGATTCGAGGCCGCCTTGGCCGGAGGATTTGCGGAGCTGCCGTGGCACTTCGTGGGTGCACAGGCGCGGCTCGAAAGGCCTCTCAGGTGTGCGGAGTTTTGTTGTTCCTCAGGCGCTTTGGGACACCAGTCGTGTCTCCTTCCTGGGCTCCATCTGGAGGCACATGCGGCAAAGTTTGCTTCGTGCTCACGAGGCGATTCATGGTCCATGGTGGCAGTGTGCTTGCGGCTGGGCGTGTTTCAGTCTTTCTCTCCTGGTGGCAGGGCCACCGTGTGCAATCTGCAGAATGCCTGTCCCTCATTCTTCGTGCGACCGAGTCGTCATGCTGTGTGCGAAGTCTAAACCACTGATAGACCAGAGCGGTATGGTGGGGTGTGGATCAAGAACATGTCCCAATTCACCGGGCCTTGTGCGTGGACTTTGCACTTGGGTTCAGATTTCGGCCTGTCAGGTGGTGACACCAATCCTTCCCCATGAGCTCCGGGTCTATGCCTGCGAGGCTTGGGAACGTGACTACCAGCAGCATCTAGCTACGCAAGCGCTCACTTGGGATCCAAGGCACCAGTTCCATATTACGGAGAGCAGGTCGAAAGCTTAGCCTCGTGCAGACCGACGCAAAGGGCTAGCAATATACGTGCTGTCCAACGACTCACTAAATCTGACTCTCAAATGATGTTGAACAGGCTCACCTTGCCCAGTCTGGCTCCAGCCACCAAAGCCCATTCTTGCCTTCATGTATTGAGTAGGGAAGTTGACATGGTTGGTGGCGCGTTGGCGCCCCTGCAATCCTAGGACTGCAAGAGCACGAAGACACTAGCCTGCGCGATGCATTATGCATGTCTATTGAAAAGGGCGAAGCAACGGCGTAGGCTAGACTTCTTTGGAGGGGAAAAACTGCAAAGCTGAAGGCTTAACTCCGAGTTCCTGCCGTGAGGATGCGATTTCGGGGGGTAAACTGTGTTTCGGGAGGACAGAAGAAAGGGTTATGTAGGCCTTCAGAACCAGAAGAGGGCTTTGCAAGGGTGTGGTAAGGACAGTGCAGGCATGAGTCTTAGTGAGAATGGTTCGGGGCAGCTATTTTGCAGCAATGTCTTCAACGCACCGCATAGCTTCGAGCTGGACTTAAACTCTGAACTTTAAGCCGCAAAACATCCTAAAGCCTATGGCAGCAGCAGAACAGGTCTCTAAGTGCAAGACCTAAAACATCCTGAAGCCTAACATGGTTTAGATCCGCATCCTAAAGCATAAGGCATAAGAGGCTTCAAGGAGGGTTAAGTTCCCCGCGAGGGCGACCCAGCCGCCTCGGCACAGACGTCATTGCAGAAGCAGAAAAGCAAAAGTGGCAACCTCCAGAACAATCCCTCAGAATCCGAAGTGTTCGAAGCACCAGACAAACATCGTAAATGCCGAGTCGGAAAGCTGAACAGTGAACAAAGCACCAGGGCGCCAATGCGCTACCGACCAACTACATTAAAACCAAAGTCTTCTTGGAATCCCTTTGCCCGACTCAGGTGGCAATGGGTCTGGCAGCACAGTATGTGCCGCCAAAGGCCTGATTCCAAGTGTTCCTGCTGAAGCCCAATTGTCACCTGCGTTTGCTATCGCCGTCAGTGAAGGCACGTGGGAAAGACCCGCGCAGACCAAATTTCTTTGTCTGCAACGTTGGTGCGGCACTTGCATTTGCCAAGTGTGATCCTCTTGACCGATGGCTTTTGCTGTCATGGGTGCATCACACCAGAAGCTCGCAGTAGCCACTGTCCACTGTCTTTGTGAAAAAGCGTAGGCACAAGAGAACCGCTGTTGAAGTTTGGGCAGATCACCAAGCATCGGCAAGCTTTGAGCTCCCAGAATCCTATAGCAGGATTGTTGAGCACCCTTGAGATCTTCGGAGCTCCACGACACAGAATCCAAAGCATAATCACCACAATCAGCAAGGCAGATGATGCTGACAGTCTGTTGTTACGCCCTCGCTTTGGACTCGTTCTTAAAGCCCTTCAACCAATGGCTCCGCACACCACACTGTAAATTGTAAATACCAGGGTACTGCAAATGATCTTACCGGTCTATAGCTGTCGAGCCACTTGAAAGTCTCCAAATTTGTGCTTCGAGCATGCGCAAACCATGAATGGAGCGCATAGTGTTTGGTGGCACCAGGTCAGATCGTGGAGTCCTGCATAACGGATCTGCAGTCGCATCCTCGTATGCTTGCCACATGGCTGCCTTTCCACACCCGGCATAGCATCCGAAAGCTGACCGTGCCCCAGGCACACTATGAACACCCTCGTCGATGCGCCTGTCTCATGTTGTCAGGCTTCGCTGGTATGCTCGTTCTGGCGGATTTCAGTTCGAGTTTTGATCGGGGCTTTCAGCATATTTGATGCGACACGACATGCGCTGTGACACACCTGGATGCACACCAGGCGTTCAGAATGGGTATTTGGTTAGCTTATAGTTTATTGACCAATGGTTCGTAGTCTTCCGTTGATGTCATCTAATCTAACTGCATGTTTTTATAACCTCAGTGAAAAGGCCTGTGTTCTGGGGAACGGGGTGCGGATACGGCGGGGAATGCCGAGCTCCACCCTCTCGCACAGCTGATCTCGGAGCCACCAATTGGAGAAGGGCTGCCAAATATGCGAACATCCATTGGCAACGTGCACCTCCTAAGCTTAGGGAACGATGCAAGATCATTCATGCTGCGGGTGAACTGGGTGAGCTCGAGCTGACTGTGTAGGGCATGCCGTGCATTCAGCAATTGGAAGCCGACAGATGGTCTGAGGTTTGGGATGAGTTCCATGATCCCAATCTTCCAGGTCTCTGTGCAAACGTCGCTTAGACAGAAATGGAGACGCGATACGTCGCGTCGATCCGCATTGCCTTGGTCCGAGGTGGTCATGGTGATCCCCAGCTCTGACCAGGGCTGGGCCAAGGCAGGAGCCAATTTGCGCGGGAGTGTCTGGCCGAGCCTTGCCCCGCAGGAGATCAATCTTTCGGTCTGGGAGTCCGGGAAGGTGCGCTCTCCCCCTCTCCCCTCGCCCTGCCTCCCTCTCCCATTCTTCGTGCAGCGCCAAAGCATAGGATGCCTTCGATTGGTACGTGAAGAGCAAGGCCCGGAGAAGTTGCGCGCACGTGCGCTTGGCCGAGCCCTGCTCTGAGAGCTCTGCTGCGCAGGGGCACAAGAAAGCACTGACACACCCTCAGCTTCAGCTCGCGAGAGTGGTCTTTGCAGCTGTCATGCATTGCATGCATCCCGTCATGTTCGTGACGAAGGATGGAGCACACGTCTGGCATCCTCCGCACGTTTGGCAATCTTTTGGCTTCCCTGGAGCCTGCCGAGCCGATCAAATATCAGGACCTTAGCCTGCTTCCCGACATTTTAGCGCTCAAGTACGGCGGAGTACCAACCATGTCTGCACAAGAGCATGGGCAAGCAACCGCCGTGTTGCTCGTCTTGGCTGCAAGAACATGCGTATGTTGCGGTGCGAAGTGCGTTGCTGTGCCAGCAATGTGTTGTCAGGACAGATGCCGACGATGCGGGCGCACAGTCGAGGCAGCTGAGAATTTCAGAGTGACAGAAACAAGATCGTCAAGTGTTACCTGGTGAGGGTCTATAGTGTCGGATGTCAAACTCGTTAGGGAATATGCTGCCGGGAAATAAAACGTTGCGATTCGTATGATCGAGAGAGAGAGAGAGAGAGAGAGAGAGAGTAGCCATTTTGGCTCAAGTCGACCTGCCGCTCTCCCTTGGGGGGGCGCCTAAGGCCGGCCCTCTGAGATAGCTGGCTGTCCCCAGCTTTCTCATTGGGTGGACGTGCCCTAGGCGGGGGGAGGCTTGAGGCCAACCGCTGTCGCTGTTCGGTTCCAGTGGCCCAAAAACAGGGGTAGTTCGTGAGCCATCGTCTTCAAGGGCAAGTCCGTGATACCTTTGACTCTGACCGGGACATAGGCACTGCAAGATCCTCTCCGCCGACTTCCTTGCGGAAGGGGGGACGGCCTACTACGAGCTGCAGGTGTCTTCGCTCCTCAGGACAGTGTGCTCACAGTACCAACTCGCTGGGCGGGGGAGAATACCATCTTAACGGTCGTGATATTGGGCATCGACCGCGACATAGTGACGATCGCGATGGGGGAGTGCAAGCTGTGTAGGCTTGCTTCAGGAGTGTGCACGGTGGGGATGCGGAAAATACACGACCGCACCGACCCAGCATGCAGACTATACGGGGTGACTTCAGCAGCCACAGCCTCACCGAAAGCCCGGAGTAGAAGCCCACCACGAGAACAACGGGGAGGCCCTTCCGTGAGCACTGCCCAGACGAGCCGGGGGGAAAGCAGCCCGACCTCAGCCAGACCACTAAGCGAGCTAACAGGCTTCCGCACCCGCAAAGGAGTGGTGCTCCTCTACGATCCCGATCCACTGGATGCCTGGATCGGCAAGGGGATCGACCAAACCAAGGAGGGGAAGTACGTGGACACAGAGACCGGCAAGGCCCTTTCCAAACAAGAGGGGAAGAGGTATGCGGCTTACCTTAAGTGCCATGAAAGCCGCAATGAAACGGCGCGGCAAGCTGACAAGTTGTTCCATATCGTCGACAAGTACCTCCCCTTACAGGCGGACGAGACTCGGGCCTTTGTGGCGCGTTTTCCTGACAGAGTTCACACTTTACTGCCAAAGGTGAGAAAAATTCGCAACAAGCTCCGACAAGACGGGGGAACACACCCAGCAGCGGGGGAGTCTACCTCGCAGGGGGACAGCTCTGGACATGGCCCCGGAGATGCCCTTCTACAGCAGACGGAGGAGGCCGACCACGCCGCGACAAAGCATGTGACAACAGAGACCTCGAGGGGGGACAGCTCCCAACCAAGTGCAGCACTTCAAGGCGAACTACCACAACCAGCGGAGAGAGCAGACCACAACGAAGCCCATCGTGCGAGAATGGTGTGCAGGGGGAGTCTACCTCCAGATGAAGACACCCCACCAGACTGGGGGGACGACGAGCAAACAGACGACGACCCAACCCACGACAGTTGGCCGTGGGGGGAATCTGGAAGACCCTCCGACCAAGGACGCAGTGAAGGCATTTTGGGGCAAAAGCCCAATGAGCCAGAGGGCGCACCACGAGATGGGGGGATACGGCTTCTCCCCAGCCGCATGTGGCAAGCGGTCCGCGAAGTGCAAAGCCACATGGAACGTTCCCGACAACACCGGGGGAACAGCGACGAAGGAGGCTTTTCCTCCTAACTGCAATGGGGGAGAAGACCCCTGATGCCAACTCCGAGCGTGGCTGCAAAAGTCCCTGGGGTACGCGCTGACTTCTGAGGGTGCCTAGGGGGATTTTCCACCTTTTCGGACAATCCGAGTGCATGCGAGTTCTTGGTGTGAAATCTTTAAACAAGCATGTCGTCGTGCTTTCTCAGGTAAACCTCACAACAACCGGCCCGACCTGGCCCATGAATCCTAGTGTCTTTTTAACACACCTGTACATCTGTTCCGACTTTGGAGGGGAATTCAAGAGGCAACCCGAGGCCCAAATTCGCTTCGATCCAACAGTGAAAGTACGTAGATCTCGCCACAAACGGCGGGGGGAGCACGCATTTGCCTGGGAACCTCTGAACACTCCCTCAAGCCAGCACTTTATTCGCATAGTTTGCTTTTTTCGCATAGTGTATGTCTCGTTTTTCATGCTTCTGCTTGGGGGAGAATTTCGTACACCCGAACACGGCAAGACAGAGTCCCTTTAGTCGGAGCCTTAGTTTGTTGCTGCTCTTACTCAGCCGTTGCCGAAAGCCGGGGGAATCTTGTGTACAGCCAAGCCCTATGCAGCATACCTGTATGGGGGTCCAATCCGCGCAATGAACCGCGGCTGCGCGTTCGCGTGCGGGGGGAGGGCCTGGACGCTGCCCGACCCTCATGGCTGGTAGAGAGAGAGAGAGAGAGAGAGAGAGAGAGAGAGAGAGAGAGGGAGGCAGCGAGGGAGACACTTGCACGAACTGCTGCACGTAAGCACGTGCTCCAAACTCGATGTAAAAAGTGCTGTCTCGTAGTACACAGGCTGGTGCCAAACATGGCCGTGGGAAGTTCGTTTGGTCCACGCTGTGCCGCTACGAAGGTGAGTTCGATGCGACCTCAGTGTAACGCAGTCAAGCTCGGCGTTTGTCTTTTCAACTGTGAAATGCTGGTAGGGCTAGTCGGGATGTTTGCAAAAGTGGTGCAGCTCAGGACAATAACGACATGCACGGAGAAGGCGTTTACACATGGAATGATGGCCGTGGTTATTCTGGCAACTCGGCCTATTTCTTGAGATTGTGTGGCTGTGTGTGTGTGTGACGAGTACTAAACTGGCCACTGTTCCGCTGCTTTCTGCCTCCATGCGGTCTTGCACATACCCTGCGTTGATAACACAGTCAGTTGAGGCCAGTGGAATCGCAACACTATGGCGCCCAGAGGGAAGATGTGGCTGCTAGACTACATGGCTGCACATCTAGTGTACAGGTAGACAAAGAATTGTTGGAAGAACCAAGTGCGGCTGGGCGACAACGGTGAGCTGAGGTGGTCAGATGGCCGCACATACGAGGCACGGACAATACGGTTCAACCCATTGTTTAGGCCTCTGCCCAGAGATGAGGAAAGAAAATGGATGCCGTGCATAAGCCTGCTACCAGCAACGATGATATCCGGGGTCAACTTGTAGTGGTGGGAGAGGGGGTTTGGACAGCCGATCAGAATTGGGTTGGAGTCGGCTAGTGACGTTTCCAAACCCAGACCAGCAGCGTCTCGCTCTGGCGTGCCCCTTGTACGGCTGGCTTTCTGCAAAGTTCCTTCACTGCATTGATTGCTTGCTTAGGCCTCGGACCAACAAGGAAACGCGGCGAGGACCTTAACTACAATACCAGCTCACCCTCAAGGTGCATAACTCCCGAGCAACATCTTGTAACAAACTATCTTCATGCGCAATGCATCCAAAATTAATTCAGTCGGTGACTTGTCCGACACCTGGAGATAACGATGGCGGCAGAGCGATCCACAAAAGACCGGCATTCTCCCCTGGACAGCCGCTATCGTTCGAAAGGTTCCCACTACCCTGGTGTTCGTGATCCTTCCCTCATGGCCAGGGCGAGTTCCTGGATGGCCGGAAGCACGGCGAGGGAACCTTGCGCCGTGGCAGCTACATAATTCCCTTCAACTAACTAGGGTTTCTGCAGTTATTTCCACAAGTCCTGCACATGACGGAGCTGCCCAGCCATCCATACGATTGAGAGTACAGGAACAGGCAGATCAGACAGCTGCTGGTAGCACCTTTGCCGACGGTCGGATTGAATTGAGGAAGTGGCCGGATGGCCGGTCCTACTGCGGACAGTGGCAGGCCAGGCAGAGCCGGCCAGTTAATTACTGTTTGGCTTGCTGCCTTCCTTTTAAGTCCATTACCACATGCTTGAGATGCCGCGTTTTTCGATAACTAGCAGCTCTCTTCTTTCTTGTGGGTTTCTGCAGGATGGCAAGCAACATGGCACTGCCATAGCGCGAACGGCCAAGGGCCTGCGACGCCAGAGCAATTGGAAGGACTGCAGATGGTGTGTGTGTGTGTGTATGTGTGTGTGTGTGTCTGTCTGTCTGTCTGCCTGCCTGCCTGCCTGCCTGTCTGTCTGCCTGTCTGCCTGCCTGCCTGTCTGTCTGTCTCTGTATGTCTCTGTGTGTCTCTCTCTGTCTGTGTGTGTGTGTGTGTCTCTCTGTGAGTCTCTCTGTGCATCTCTCGGTGCGTTTCTCTGTGCGTCTCTCTGTGCGTCTCTCTGTGTGTCTCCTTGTGTGTCTCTCTGTGTTTGTCTGTGTGTTTGTGATGCGTGGGTTGGTCATGCAGGTCCGAGCATCCATGCGAAAAGCTTGGGCCCACCTGAGAAAGCTAACATCGTGGCGGCAGGTGCCACCGGAGCACGAAGCACCAACCCGATTCAAGAGCATCGCTAAAGGCTGACAACAAACCATGGTGATGATTCACAGAATTTAGGTGGGGACTCAGGAGCACCAGGGCACCACCCACAATATGTACGCATAGTTACTTCCAATGCCAATCTGCTCTGACCAAGCAATCGAGACGGGCATCAGAAAGAGGAGTTACTCCATCACTCACGGGGTGGGGGGGGAAGCACAGCCACGTATACCGCGACGGAGGCCTGACCCAAGCCTGAACCAGGGGCAGCGACAGATCCGCATGCTGGGCCAATTGACTCACGCCATTCGTTCCGAAATGAAGGGGCGTGCAGGCAACTTTAGGAGCGCTCCGAGTTTACACTGCTGGAGGAGACCTGCTTTCATGAGGATGGGCCTCGAACCGGGCTCGTGCACTCGCACACGGGGGAAGGACGCCCATTCCTGTATGGCCACAGACATAGAGAGGGGAAGCCGCTGACACTCCAAGAATGCAAAACGACACCTCTCAAAGGAAAGGCAGAGATCGGTCGTAAGAACAATTGCAAGAGGTCTTGCCTTTTGAATGGTCCTTCTGCTCGCACAGACAGCACATCCGAGAAAGGCCAAAAACATCGCTGGGCTCCACGAACTCGTTTTCGACGATTGAGCTCCCTGAACTGAGTCTGCTCGCAACCCCGAACCACCTAAATCTCGAGCTCTGTGGCTTTGAAGTTGCTCGGATGGTTCCCCAGCAATCTAGACTAGTAACTAGTAGTTTATCGGATCAGCATTGCACCCGGCAGCAGCATGTCTTTGCTCCATGGCGCAGGATGGCAAGTTCGTGTCCTGGGCTGCCGGGTTGCACACATAAGAGAACTTGCATGTGTGGGCGTGGCTCTGTCAAGTGTGCTGCAGGGCCTGTTTACGATGACTTGCACACAATTTTGACAAACTGGGGCGTTCAGCTGAAAGGATGTTGGTGTTTCCAAGACACAGAACACATCCAAAAGGTGGGTGGCATCATTGACGACGATGGGACGGAGACTGCACCAGACCAGGAGCACTCTGCCCCGCCTGAAGGTGAGGGTGTGTGAGATTGTACTTTGGCCTTGGCTCTCACGTTTCACTTCCGTTGTAGCAGTAGGTCCTGTGTGCTGGGCTTGACCCGTCAAGAGAGGGCTTGAACATATTTGTAATGCAAAGCGGGCTACTATCTAAGTCTGGCGTTGATGAACGACGGACCTGCGAAAGAGCTTAGTAGCTGGTATTTTTCTCTTCTCTGGATGTCGGTACCCTTTACAGTAAAGCCCAGCCAAGTTCAGGTTGATGTTTCCATAGCACATGTCGGGTAAAGACGATTGACAATAATGCGTACGGCTGAGCAAGGTAGATACTGTGGATAGACAGACAGATAGATAGCGGAAGAAAACTAGCCGAGAAGAATAGCTGGGGACATGAATGGGAGCAGATATGAGGACGTACATAGCCTACAGCTCATCCTTGCATGAGGGCACATAGCAGTTTGTTCCATGGCTACCTGTTGACGAGACTAAGAGGTCCAGCACATGGCAAGCTTTGGGTCCAACTGTCAAAGTGCAGCGGGGTGGAGCGTTGAAGGGTTGCTTCTGGCTGATTGGTTCAAGATTCTGGAATATTTAGTGGCTTGTTGAGTGATGACCAAGCACGTTGAGTCTCAGAAACTGGAAGAGGCCATGCACGCACGGAGGGCTTGACACTGATTCTTGGGAGCTCTTGAAACCTCAAAGACCCAAAATGTTTCACTAAGAAAGCTGACACCAGCTTGCGGCGATACCTGCGCGATGTCTGGTAGGCAAAAGGCGACGTTGGCTTGCAGCTGATGCTGCACCAATCTATCAGGATGGACGGAGAATTTGCCACAACTCGGCTCACGACGTTCCTGCAGAGCTGAGGGATGGTAGGCAAGTTATATAGCTCTGGCCAATCTGCGACAGCAGCTCACTCATGTTCACGTTGGGCTTGCTCCTGTCGCACTAAGAGCCAACTACCCCAAGGTGTCACAGCCACCCTTGTTTCTGAAAGGCGTGTGCGACCGGCCTGTTTAGTGCAAGTGTACCTCGACCATCTCTTGCTGAAGACACAGTGCAGGATTGGTGCAGACAGCAGCATGTTACCGCTGTAGCCATTGCGAGCCACAAAGATCGCCAGAGGCCATTCAGGAAGGCATGTCTCCGGGTGGAGTCGGCGTTTCACCTTGCTGCTTACCATCGGACACTTCCCAGTCCCCATGCTTTACTGTGCTTCGTGACTTGGCACACAGAGCCGAAAAACGCCGTCTGAAGTTACCACAACGTTGTCGGTAAGAGGGGCAAATTGAACGCTTGACGCTTTGGTTTGCAGTGTTTCTTGTCTGCCAGGCTCTATGAGCTTTCCAACAACGGGTCATCAAGAGTGCTTGGGAATCACCTGCTTGCATTGCTCGTCGGGACCTCGGACACTCCAAGCTCATGTCACGTTAGGCCGTTCGGACCAGTCCCACACCCACGCCGCCGCTGCTCGAAGCTATGCTGTCGCATTTGCTAGCAAGGGGTGCTAAGCTCAGTGCGAAAGGAGCCACTTCCGCGCCAGTTTCCACACCCATCACCAAACAGAAGAAACACTTCGTACTTCATTCGTTTGCTCGCAGACCTGGGCAGTTTTGTTCGCATTCGGCAGCTAGGCTACGCAGGAAACTTGCCGCTATGCCATGGTCTGGAGAAGCAAACCACACACCAACATGCGAATTGTTTCTGATATTCTCACACGGATGCAGCTGGCTTGTCAGAGATAGGCCTCAGATAAGGGAGTGTCCCCAGCATGGAGGATGCAGGACAGGATGATGAGGCCCACATGTCCGGCCTGTTCCTGTTGGCTTTTGCTCTTGAAGGTAGCGCACGGGATTGTGACGGGACGGCTGGTCGTGGTTTTTGCCTGTCAATCAATACGGGTTTCGTTCTGAATGCTTCGGGTGTTCCGTTCGTGTTACCAATCTTTTGTGAAGAAGGACTACCCTGTACACAGTAGGATATTTGAAGGATTGGCAGTGGGATTTTCTTTGAAGAGTTGTTTTTGTTCTGGGCTTGTGCCAGATTGAGGGTCCGTCCACACCTGCCTCTGAGCATTCAAACGGAACATAAAGAAAAAGCAATACGGCATCAATCTGGGGTTCACCTTCAGCCGTTTGTCACAATATACGGTATGTTCATAGATCCGCGCATAGACTTCCATGGGCAGTTTCTGTTTGCAAAGACACAGGCCTTCTTCCGTTTGCACTACCTCTTACCAACCACCAGAACGAAGACAATTAGCATCCTGACCAGCAGCAGCACGAAAAAGAGAGCGGACTGAAGGAGCTGCGCAAACCGCAAATCATTACCCCCCAATCAACAGCCCAAACCTGAAGCCGTACCTGCAGTAACCCCCTAACCAGGGGTTCAGGCCTGAGCGTCCCAGGGACGGAAGTTAATCCAATATGGCATTACCCCCCCCCCCCACCCTCCGCGATAGAAGAAACCCTTGAAACCTACAAAGTCGCTGTGGTCATAATCGTGCGTGTTAGCTTAAACCTGCTGACAAACGGTCTTCCGCATCGCATCTAGTGCAACACAAGATGTCGAAACACAGTGCCCCTGCAGGCGTTCGAAACCCCAGAAGAGCGCATGGCATGGTTGCGCGCCAGGGGGGTGCGCATCGAGGATCCCTGTTGTAGCTTGAGGTGCCGAGAGATCGATGGCCTAGCTGTTAGAAATTGGTCGGGATTCGTCAGGAGCCGGGCCAATCAAGTGGGCCTGCACCCAGTGGCCAAGGTTGGGAAGCATGTTGTCGCCGCTTGGGCAGATCTGTCGCTTCCCTCAGCCAGCCTCCGGTTGGTTGAACGCCTCCCCTTGGCAGGCCGCAGCTTCGCTTTCGTTCGCATCCCCGTTGAGGATGCGCAGACTTGTGAGGCATCGCTGCCGAGATAAGAAGCAGGGAGCGCTCATGTAGTCAAGAACTCGGGCATTTGAAGCCACTTTGGTTTCGGTACCGGGTCGCGCTTGGCGGGCGGCTGCGTTGTGAGTCACGATTAGGATCGGCTCTGGCCCGAATTGAATCACTTGAAACTTGAAGAGGGAATCAGCTGCCACGCGTTTTACTGCTGCTGCTGCTGTGTACCACAGCCACAATCCACCTCACACTATGCCGCCGCCAGAATCTAGTGGGACGCATGCACGGAATACTTGAGTACAGCCTTTGACCTGTTTCGTTTCGCGACCTGAGTCGGCTGTTCCTCAGGGTTCCGAAACGAGATGCAACGAGTAAGCCGATTACTCCGCCGGAAAGACTCAGCACCGTTTTTGCAGGAGTGTTTGTCATAGTGCATCGTCTTTAGGCACTTAGACTTAGAACGTCAAGATATTCAAGATACTTGCAGACATTCTGGAGTAGGGCCATTGTGCTCCTGCACCAAGAAGCGTCAGACGGTCCGTCGTTAAGTGCCCATCTAGGCAGACGAATTCCCTGTTGGCACAGCTTGAATCACACTTTGCTGCACGCTAAGTTGTTGGGTCTGAAGTCGTTACGAGGTTGGGTTGCATGGAAAAATACTCGAGTGCTCACACCCGCAGAGAACGACACGGAGTCAGGAAAATGCCAGTAAATCGCAGTTGTCGACAGCAGTTGCTCCTGCATCAAACCACCCCGCCAACTTCCATGAGGAGCTCGATGGTCCCCACTGCAAGGGTGACGCACTTCCAACATTGCCACCTGGCTCCACGCGGGGCAGCTGACGGGCCAGCAGGAGCTGACGGGCAATCAAGGTAAAGTCATGAAGTGCATGTTGCCTCAGGCAGATCGGATGTGTCATTCATGTTCAGTCGGCTTGGTCCCAGCACTCACGTACACCTTCCCCCGCAAAAAGCTAGTAGTCGAAGGTTAGGGCCGCGCTTTGCTGGCTGCAGCCTGTCCGACGAGGCCACGAATGGCAGCGATATTCATCTTGTTTCAAGCCTTCATACAGCGGGGCTGTGCTTTCGTGACATAGGCAGCGCTTCGATGCTCCTGACATGCATCCCGATAGGTGACCGCAATGCTTCGGCTCAACAGCGACGGTCATGCTCTGTCCTTGTTTAGCGCCACATCGCGATGATGAGAAGCCCACTGGTATTGTCGACGTTGCCCCAGATGCTGTAGTGCAGGCCCGGCATTTGTGTCGAGATTCCGGCGGGTCAGCGTGCGATAGAACATAGTGGAACCAGGCAATACCAGTTGAGGTCGAGCCCAGGAGTGAAGAAAGCTTAACACTCAAGCATCTCAGAGAATGAGTTCGATTCTCCGCCTGACAGGCCTTGGCATCAGACCAGCCTGTTGCAACCTTGGTGCAGTGAAGGGCAGGGGCGTGGTTGATTCGGCATCACCCATACTTGCTCACAATGGCGAAAACTGCTTTGCGAACTCAAGCAATGTCCCATAGATGAGATGAGGTATTGCCTGACGAAGCGGTGTTGCTTGGCGTGGCCAGAAGAGCGCCTCGGATGGCTTGTGGTTCGTGATCGTCGTGACTCGTTTTCAGATTTGCACTTTGCTTGGCTACAGCCCGCATCCCTGGAAACTTCGATGATGACTTGGCCGAGTAATTTGCTTGCTCTGCCAGCGCAGCCTGCAAGGTCGCATCTCAACCTGCAGCCATAATAGACGTGGCACTCCCGCTGAACTCGTCAGAACCGCTGCTCGTGCAGAATTGGGTGCACAGATATCCAAGTTGCTTCGAGCACGGGGGCCTGGAAGCTACAAAAACCCGGGGCACGTGCCCGATATACAAAATAGCTCTTCAGGGCATTTCAGGGCTAAACAGTGCTACGAGTCGAGCTTCAGGGTCCAACTCCGGATCTTCTAGCTTCGCGACAAGCCGGGGCCAAGGTTGATGATGGGAATCTCGTTCGAGAGTCCGGATGGCCAAGCCCTCCTCATCAGCGATGTTTCCGATGGAACCACCAACAGGAACCTGGGGTGCAGTATTCACAACTTATGAGCCTGGATTAGGTGCTGACTAGTGCCGTAGCTCTAGTTGCTGTCACGGCATGCGTCAAGTCGGATGCAAGAGCCCGAATCCCTGCGTCCAGGAAAGACTCTCAAAGTGTTCTCAAGCAGCATGATCGTGTCCTCAGCGTCGAGGGCCACCATGGAGATGCCGAAGCCCTTCAAAGCGACTTGGTTGTTTTGATCTTGACCCGTGAGCTGCCGACACATCCGACACTTCGCCGTGACTGCACAACAAAGCCCTTGAGATGCGAGATGCTGCTGGCCGAGGTCTAATTGCTCAGCGTGTGGCAGCGAAAGGGGCTGCGACACTCAAAATGAAGGCTTGAGCAGTTGACATTGGATGGTGAGAGATTGTGCGGGTGGGGTGTGGGTGGGTCGGCAGGGTGGGCGGGGCGGGCGCAGGCGAACACGGGCGGGCGCGGGCGAACGCGGGCGGACGGACGTACATACGTGCATGCATTCGTGCGTGAGTGTGTTTGTGTTTGTCTGTCTGTCTGTCTGTCTCTCTGTCTCTCTGTCTCTCTGTCTCTCTGTCTGTCTGTGTCTCTGTGTGTGTGTGTGTGCGCGTGTGTGGGCGCGTGTGTGTGCGCGCGTGTGTGTGTGTGTGTCTCTGTACCTCTGTGTCTCTCTGACTCTCTGTCTCTGTGTCTCTCTTTCTCTCTGTGTCTGTGTCTGTGTCTGTGTGTGTGTGTGCCTGTCTGTGTGTGTGTGTGTCGGTTTGTCTGTGTGTCTGTCTGTGTGTTTGTCTGTGTGTCCGGTCTGTCGGTCTGTCGGCCGGTCTGTCTGTCTGTCTCTGTGTGTCTCTCTGTCTCTGTTTGTTGTTTGTCTGTCTGTCTTTCGGTCTCTCTGTCTGTCTGTCTTCTGTCTGTCTGTCTGTCTGTCTCTCTGTCTGTCTGTCTCTCTGTCTCTCTGTTTGTCTGTCTGTCTGTCTCTGTCTCTCTCTGTCTCTCTTTGTCTGGTGTGTGTGTGTGTGCGCGCACGTGTGCTTGTTTTTTTTGGAAGGGGGGAGGAGGGGGGGCTTGCCTGTTTGTTTGCTTGCTGGTGTTCTTGTGTTCGCGGTTGTTGGCGCGCTTGTGCGGGGTATGCCGGCTGTGGAGTTGAGGTGGTGAGACCCCGAAAGCTCCTGGTGTATATCTCCGACACTGGCAAGCTAGGCATGGAATTGAAGTACAAGGACCTTCCAGTTCGGCATGTTGTTGTGACGGCCGGTTTCGGCTGGTGCTTTTCAACATGCAAGGTGCTGTCATGCCTGGCAGCAATGCAGCTAATGCTCTTACATGAAACACTCAGCTAAAGCTTACCAGATGCTTCCATTCAGGATTTTTGCACGGGGGCAATCATATCGGAGATCGAAGATGATGGCATTGTTGCGACGCACGAATGCAGCAATCTTGCAAGGTTTTCGGGGAATACAAGAGAGCAAAACATATTGACACGAGGACGTTGGACTCGGCAGGCCTGAAGCAGCAGCATGCATCCACTCCTGTTCGAGTTGAGTGGTTGGCACGGTTGCCAAGGAAATGGAACAGCCATCACCCGGAGGCAACTTCACAAGCATTTCTCAGGGTTCTAGGCTCTAGGGATGCTCCTCCACTCTGGTCCATGCGGCACGCACGGAGCTATGGTGTTGAGATTCCTGCCCTCCTGCTCCGAAAACAGCCTGTGGCTGCGCGAATAGCTTTTCCCACTACTAAAGGTCAGCGTCGCTGCGGGCGATTACATCGTCTCTGTGAATGATATATCGCTGCCTGGTTGAGAATCAAGCCATGTCCCGCAATACTCTCAACATAACATCTTGAGACGCCGGAGCCCAATGCAAGGTGCAATTCAGGTGCTAGGAGCGGGGAGGCCTTGGTTCATGGTACAGCCAACACTTGTCGCGATGTCTTTCGGATTAGGTGTAAGTCTAAAATGTTACAGTCTAGTGGCAGCAATTTTCGCAGCTTTTCGTGCAACGAACGACTTCGTAGCTGCTGCCTCCTATTGCGGAGCCCTGCACGAGGTTGCCAGGTCCAGAGCTTCTCAAGGCTTTGGCTACGAAAGCGACTCTTCAAGCACAGCTGCCACTACCTTCACTGCTTTCAGCAGAGTTTGCAAAAATGACTTGACCGTATAGGCACGGCAAGGATCCGGTGGGAGTTTCGGGGGGCCATGCGTAAGCGAGTAAAAGGAGTTTCAAGCCGGTGGTTCCAAATATGCAACCTGCGTGGTGGGCGGCAAGTCTAATGTTTCAGCCGAGGTCAACATCAAGATGACGGTGCTGCATTATTCCAGTTGTGTGTAGTACCAGTGTGCTCAGTGCGGCGCGACTGGTCTTTAGTGACCAGTCTCGCTGGCTAATTAACTCTTCCCATCTCCTGATGTGCAGCAGGAAGTCATCGGGGGAAACGTTATGTCCTCCTCCAAGCGTTGGAGGCTAGATAGCCCTTTGTCCAGATTCTGGACTCCGCGTATGCCAGTTTCACTCCGCATGCAAATCGGATTGCGAATCTTCGAAAAAGGGTATGTGCAGTACTACATAGGTTGCTTACTTGTTTCGGAGACTCGCCATTCTGCCCCGACAATGGTTGGCAACATATCTGAGCTGTCGGCTGGAAAACGGTCTGCCGTTCCGTAGTCAGGAAACTTTCATGTGGTTGCGGGGTTCAATTGAAACCACTTGGGCAGGACAGCTTGGCAATACTTGCTTTCCATCTTCGCGCAACATCTAGGTGGATGATGGAAGTCATCATCATTCGCTCTGCTTTTACGGCTAAAGAGCGTATAGCCACTACCGCCCACACATGCCCACATGAAGCTCTGGAGGAACTGCGTGCTTATGCTGCCGCACAAGGACAAGCTGGAGTGGACCTGGCCGTGTTGCGATGCTCGGCTTGGCAAAATGGAAGACGTTGTTGAATAAATCATGAGAGCCGTGAGATGCTGGATTGCCATATGTAGCAGAAGATTTCGAAAGAAGCTGATAGAAGCTGTAAGCGCAGGTATTTTCTGGAAGGGGCTTCAAATTCCTTTCACCACTAGTGACCCAAACCAGTGGCACGAACAATAACACAACAGGTGCGAGCGACAGTCAGTGCACAGTTAAAGCTTTCGCAGATTCTAGGCTACTCTTCCTGAAGGGTTCGGCGAGTGAATGAACCCCTGATGCAGACATCAGAGGCCGCCTCAGCTGGCGACTGCCAAGAATTTTACGGCATTAGGACTGCCCGCACATTCGCACTAGCAAACTGTACAGCGCTCACACATGAACAAAGTTCTTGCATGCTTAGGAAAGCTGGTGATGCGGGGACAGGCAGAGTCCTTCAGCCTGGCCGTGCCTACAGAGCCTGGGCAGCAGGATGGCAAAATGTCCCCCCGCACGCATGGCAAGAGAGGCGATTGAAAGTTTCGATGCTTGTCTCAGGCCGCGAACGGCAGAGAAGCAGTCTACGCCTATCTCGATGAGGCCTCAGAGCACAGGCCTAAGGCCCAAATGGATTTCAAGCCTTTCAGCTTGGGCTTTTGGGAGATGCTCGGAGAAACACTCGGATAGCTGAGGCTGAAAGGCCTGGCCGTGAATGAGAGCCTTTGCTGCACAACTTTGGGTGTCGGCGGCAGGCCTTGGGCAAGGGAAGGTCGTGCCGAATCTTGACAAGCCTCTTCTGCCTCGGATGCAGGTCATGCTTTAGTGGAGACAGTTTACAAGGACGAATTTAGTATTTCGGAATGGGTGCTCACATGCGTGCAGGGGAGCATTTTGAGTGCATGCGCATGCGGTGTGTGGGTGTGGGGCTGTTTGTAGCTGGGGGTGTGTGGCGACTTACTGTACAAGTTTGCTTGCGCAGAATCCGAGGAGGGCGAGTGCTGTCGCCCGGTCCTGTGGCTTCCCATCGAGCTGCCGACTGCGAGGCAAGGACGGTGGGTTTGGCGTGACCGCCTCACACATTTCGCATCATCTTGCTGTTTTGGACGGACAGGATCCACAGGGTCGCGAGCGGCGTTTGAAACTTTGTCAACCGCTCAACCTCGCTTTAAGCTGTTAGGCATGGCATGCGGCAGGCCAAGAAATTGCAGTGCTTGCAGGCGATGTGTACATCGGACGCTTGAAATGGAGCGATGCGGCTTTCCAAGCATTAGGTGCATAGCCAGGTCCAACCCTGTCAATTGCACCCGCTCATGCCGAGGGCGGGCTGGTAGAGAATGTGGACTTCCGAATCGGGGAGTTGCAACCCGGGGCACCGTGGATGCAGCGAGCTGTGCGGAGCTCAGCGTGGTCAGTGAGTGGACAGGTTTTGCCATGTCCCCCAATCCTGCAGCTGCTACCTACCCACTTTGCTGAACTCGAAACGATGGTTACGAAATAGCTGAAACTAGTGTCCGCTACTTGTTGCTGCTCTGGTGTAAAGTCAGGCGCCTCACCTGGGTTGACTGCTGCATTCCACAGAGCTATCTAAGCACCATCTAGGCTTCTACAATTCTAAGGCTTGGCGTTGAAGTGCTCAGGTGACAGAGAATTTGGAACAGCAGAAGGCAACACAGCCAGAGCAGCATGCAGCCGCCCAAGGCAGCTTGGATGCTTTGGTTTTCCCGCGTCGGAACGAACCATGGTTGGGGCATGGAGGCATGCCTGGCATGTCGGGGATCCTGTGTTGGACAGAGCTTCTGGCTCCAAACAATCCCGAACCCTGACCAAGAGCCTGATATCTACAAGCTAAGGCAGAAAAGCCCCATACTGGCCATCTTGTCCAGCCTCGCTCACACATTGCTCAGGCGGAGATCCTGATCAGAGAGCTGAGGGTGTTGGGGATGGGTCGCTTGGCTTCGAACAGAATGTGAGATGCCATCGCTTCAGCCGGCCAGGCCGACATGCTGCCAAGGTGACATTCTGGCTGAGTCAGAGTTGAATAGCAGCAAACACGCTTGAGTTTGCAGTGCCAACCTAGGTACACGTGGAAGGACGACGATGAGGAGCTGGAAATTCTTCTGGATGTGCCAGAATCGACCAAGAGGAAAGATGTCACTGTTCGGCAAGAGTGGGAACGTCGTACGTTTTCGTTAGAATCAGGAAGCCTTGTGGGAGCGACGACTTGTACGGCAGTATTCAGCGATTTGGCAGACGGTTGAGATGTCAAGATCGCTGACTGACCTAATATCGTGGAACTTAGTTGCTGTGTGTTAGACGGCCAGTGTTGCCACAGTAGTGAGAGAAGGCTGATAGCAACCAAGTTGATGGGTGGGATTTCTTGAGGTAAAGATCGAGTTCCGACGTCAAGAGGTCCGCCGGGTAGAAGATGCTCTCATGTCAGCTTGCTTGACTCGACGGGCTGCCGCTTGTCTTGAAACCATGATGACGCCATCCTGAAGCGTGCCGAGACTTAGTCAATTGCGCCGCAGGTGCGAGTTTCCAAGCCGAACACCCTGACGCTGAAATTGTTCAAGAATGTCGACTCTCAACTGTCAATAAAAGGCAGGGGTCCAGCGTGTAAAGCGGATGTCAGAGCATTCCAGTAGCTCGATGGCTGGCTGGAGCGAGCCAGGTTTTATTTGAGTCGGTTCGTCCTGCAGCCAAGGAGGTCGATGGCTGCTCTTGGACCATTGGCAAGCCTGGGCAGCTTGTGGCTTGCTCATGCTTCCTCAACATCAACAGCCAAGTAGTCAGAAGCAGACCCCGGGTTCTTCGAGCCAGGTGTTGACCTTGCTGAAGGCCGATGCAGCCCCATGGCCACAGCTGCTCAAGGAGTCCTGGTGAACACCTGTGCACACGTTTCCGGCTCCGCACGATCCGCACGTTTCGAGGAGCTCGAGGGCCTCTACTTGTGAGACGAAGGCCACATGGGACTGAGCAGCAAAGAAGATGCGTTGGATCATGTTGGGCTTTGGGTGTGCGGAGGCACGCGGAGACCAGAGAGCATCTGCTTGTGTCTCAAGAGCTTCTGACGTTCCGCTGCAGACTGGATCCGGAACCGTGCACGGCTATAGGCTAAGAGCGCCGCAAGCGAAAAGCGGACGGTGGGTCTGCCAGAAGTGTGCAATGCCGACCGATTCTCGTGAGAAAGTTCACCTTGTTCGTTTGCAGAGCTGCGATTCTGGGTGAATTCCTGCGCTGAGCATCAGATTTCATCAGATGTCCCGTCGGTGTGACTTGTGCCGCCAGCAAGAAGTACATACCGAAAAGGGTAAGCAAACCTCCCTTGCTGCTGCACAAGAATAGCGGTGTAACCCATGCACAGCCCACAGATGCCGAGGCAAAGTCCTTGGCTTGCATGACATGACTTCCATGGCAGCGTTGCAACCTGTACCGGCAAGGGCCTGCGCCTGCATCTCCAGGGCGTTCCAACCGCCCTGTTCCGTGCAAAGAAACCCAGGCCGTGGTTCACGGTCTCATAAGGCCCCGGCCCGTGCCTCATTGGCTTTCCTGGGAGCCTCGTGCCCGGACGGCACTGTTCTATCAATGCACCCCGTGACGAATGAACATTTGCTAGCGACTTCGACCAATTGCAGCTTCCAAATGCCTTTACGGCCTCCGAGGTGCGGAAATTGGTGTCATCGGCCGGTGACTCGTCGCGGTTGCGATGAAGGCCGTAAAAGCTCCGAGTCGGACGTGGACCTTCAAGTCTCCGACTCTCCAGGGAAGGAGCCAAAGCCAAAATTTGCGCCGCAGCACGACACAAGACTTGAGACAGCTCATGACAGCTCCAAAGAGCCGTCGCATGCTGACGAGTGTTTCAGAAAGGAGATGCGGCGGTTCTGGCGCCGCCGCCAGCGGCTAGAAACAAGCGCAGGGGCCCTAATTTTCAATACGGAACGGTGGTGGCTGAGCGAGTTATAGAGCAGAGACCGATGTGCTAGAGCCGGTGGCCAAACACTACAGCAATGACAAGCCCAGACTATTCATGCACACAAAGCTGCTGGCATGGGTAAGCCCCGGATTTACGATACAACACTACATGACTACATGAATGAAAAACAGGACCAGTCACCGAAAAGAGTTGGGATCGGACTTTGTGTCAGCTGTCGTAGTAGACAGTAAAGGGCCCCGATGCCTTGAGAACGGCAATGCTGACTGCAACTCATTCCAAAATTGGGCGTGTGCATCATGTTCTGATCTTAGTGAGAGTAGTGGCGGCTTGTGGGTTTGTGTCGATGGTTCTTGCGAAGACGGTATGGTGTCGCCAAGTTTGTCCTCATTCAGAGTTTGTCCTCGCGTCTCGGGTTTTGAAAGACCTTTGGCCAGCGCTATGCCATATGACATATGGCGTAATGCTTGTCGCATCTCACTACATCGTTCTCGCAGAAAAGTTGGACGAGATCTTCGCACGCAGCACTCGTGGCCTGGCCCGAAGCCAGGACAGGAAGTATCGTGGACTCACAGGTCCAAGGTCACTAAGCTACTGTCTTCCATGACAAGTCCCTAGATTGTGGGCCGTGCACGAGAACTCGTGACGAGGATGGGAACCCGGCAGAGCCAACGGCTCGCTGTCCACCCCTCACAGCTCCGGACCCAGATGACTACCCTTCGGACCTGTCTGAGAAGGCTCAGGGTGTTTGACATTCCGGTTGTGCCTGGATTCTGGGGTGAAGTAAGAGGATAGAGGGCACCCATTGCCAGCGTGCCCTCGTCGCAGGTGGATGCTGTGCAGCGGCTGCTCGGGCAGCGTCTGGACGAAGATGCTGTGGACCGAGGCCAGGCTCGCGTGTGGATGGGCTGCGATGCTGCGATGGGCTGCGGCTAACCCGCTTGAGGCTTGGAGGTGATGGCATCTCCGGAACCCCTCCACTACCGGCACCGGGTGAAGTTCGATTTGCAGCACGACGGTGACACGGTGCGCCCCCTGAACACCCGAGTTCACCCGTGACTTCTGCTTACAGACGATCTGCTGTGTGCAAGCATGGTGCATCCTAGACATCTCGAAACATGCCCGCATCTCCACTGCAACTCGGTCATGCGCCGCAGCTCTACCTGGAATGGGTACTGCGCAGCATCCTGCGAGGACCTGGCAGAACAACCGGAAATAGCCGCCACGAAACCGAACAAAACAATACAATCCTGGTGCACAATGTGAATTCCTCAAGTTATTTTCACGTTGTGCCTGCGTCCGTTTTGCAAGCGGTCTCGGGAATCACATTTTCTGCATGTCTTTGTTGCTCTTTCTCTATATGTGAAAACCCACCAATACTAGCCAGTCCGCTCGACTCAGTGCCAGGTATCCCACTAAGCTTGTGGTTGGTGCGGACCGAAAGGCTCAGGACCAAAGCTGCGCGTTGCAGACCTGAGCCAGGTACGCTACGTCGTCTTTGACCCTGACAGTACAGAATGGCTGGCTGCCGCTTGCCCTCGATTTGCAGACACTGGTTCCATCCTGGTCTGAAACCGATCCATGTTCAGAGTCGGGCAGGCATGAGCCTCTGCAAGAGGGTGGGCTCAAAGGTCGATTCCTATCCGTTGGCTTCCCGACGCATCAACCGCCTCATGTCAGATCTGCTCGACCTACTGGCACACGAGGCCAAGTTGCTGGGTTGCACTGGATCTGTGGGTCGGGACTATTGCGGTCGGAGTGGGCGTCGTCGGAATGTCCGCGTCGCATGTTGCGTGCCATAGTAGTGAGAAAAGAAATCACCTAAACTTGGAGGGCCTAGGTGGCAGCTGCAGGAACAGCACTCCACAGTGCGGTGGCTTAGAAGAGAGGAAGGAAGCGAACCTTCAACGCGCATTGCTGGACTGAGGCTCCGGGAGAAAGCTTTCCAGGTCGAGCTCATCTCTACAACAAGAGACGAAGCGCTCGCCTGCATCCTGTATCACAGGTCCCATGCGCAGTCTCCTCATGATTACCCTGCTTGGCTTTCGATATCCAGGAGACTCTCTCTGGAGGATGACAAGCTGCAAGCCCAACAGGCGGCAGCCGCTCTGGATGCGGTGGTGGTGCTTCGGGCAACATGGCAGCAGTGGCACAGCGAGAAGGAGCTGCGTTTCGACTCGAATCATCAAGATATGGCATGCGCGTTCATGGCCGTCTTCTCTTTTACCACATCAAAGGCGAAGGGTCAGCGCTTGGCTTGGCCGGCACGCCGCAGCTTTCTTGTGCAGGCTGTGCATGCTTTCGAGTTGCATTCTCGGAGCATGCACATAGGTCTACTGCGCAAAAACCCGGAGCACAGGAGAACGAGATTGAGGGCAAAGCCTACCCTCAATGGCGAGGCACTTAAGACTTAATGATACATGCAATGATACATGCTGTTTGGAAAACTGCATCAGCGTTGTGAGGGTGGAGATTGCTCGTGCCTGCAGTATTGGCCTCGAAGACAAGGCTCATGGAGAACAGCTTCTTCCAAGCAAATCTCCACCTGAATCGGGAGATGCAGTCCTGGGTCGCTGCTCAGACACAAATCGAAGGAGAAGCCCGCGACCTCCTGGAAATGCATCGCAGCAGATAAGGGGATGGCCTGGGATGGACACTGAATGCTGTCACAGTCACGCACAGCAAGAAGACCAGGTACTGCGGAAACGGCAACTTCACACTGCCTGTTGCCGGCAACTTCCGCCGTGTGCTCGCCAATGAGATAGACGAGCCAGCAGTGAGAGGGGCAGAAATATGCGCGAAGAAGGCGGAGTCTTGATTCAGTCAGGAAGACGCAAGTCTCGTTGCGCAGATTAAACCCTAGTACCTGCTAGTAAGAATCCCGAAGACGAAGTTTCTCCCAAAGAGGAAGTAGCTATTACTCCGGACTGTGCCCTTCAGCTTGTGAGCTAAGCGAGTTATCTTCCGGGCGATGTAGATCTCAGGATGTGCACAACATACAATTTCGCAGATGCCGAGCGGAGAGCTTGGTTCTGGCCACTCGGCCATGAGGAAGAAGCACTCACAGTTTGGTTTCCTGTCTGGGGCTTGTTTGGATGGTCGTTAAAGAGGAGAGCCAAATCCGACCTGTTGGCCCTTATGACTTCTCCACCCTGCTTGTGGACCCTCCGCGTTTCTCGGCCTTCAGGAGAGCAGACTCTTTTGAAAAAGATTTGGGGAATGCTAGTGATGCTAGTGATTATTTACCAAGGGTCCGAAGACACCGTCTCGTCACCAGTGAGGCTCCGGGCTAGATGACCGTTCCCGGGCGATGGTGGAAAGCTTCGAAAACTTGATCTACGTCTCCTGCAATCCAAGGCTGTGAAATATGCTTTTCGTTGTGCATTTTGACGGCCTGCCACGCGGTCTCAGGTCTTTGGCACGCGATCTTGAAGCCCTGCAAAGTCACAGGACCTTGTGCGGTGCATCTAGTGGTAGTCAGACCTGCTTCTGGGGAGACCGATGGTGGGTTGGACCCAGCTCCTGAGAGTTTGGGAAGATCCATAACAGCCAGCGAACGAGGCGAAGCCTGCGATGCCGCTGCCCTGCTGCCAATTTGGGCAAAGCTAAGTTGCATTCGGCAGTGATGCCAGATGTCTCATGGCTTGGCGTCGCCGACATTACCCAACCTCAACACGACAACAGAAACCTTCGAGAGATTTCAGACCCATCATAGCCAGCCCCGAGAATCGGACGGGGCTGTCAGAGCAGTTCGAGGTGCAAGGTTCCAAACTTCCCTGATCGGCTGAACCTTCGCACGAAAAATGCCACGCTCTCATGGCTGGCAGAACAGGCTCATACCTCAAGTCTAGGACGCGCGGAAGTGTCCGACGAGCACAGAAACACCACGGGAAAATTTGCGCAGGATCCAAGCAGCTTGCCTCTTCGACCAGTTCCCTTGGACGGACCACTCTGAGGTGGCGTTACGCCTCATCCGTCGTCAAAAGAGGGCAGCCAGCACGCCATTCTGCACTACACTGATGCAGCATTGGTCGCAGTTGAGGTCAGAGTTGTCTCAATAAGTTCTGCAAGCTGCGCTTCTGCGAACTGAGAGTCTGTGCCATGGGCTGCCGAGGATCTCAAGCAAGATGCTGTGAGACCCCATGCGCGATCCATTCTCAGAACTGTGCAGCCGTCGGATTGCCAGTTAAAACTTAGGACATCTTAGGGTCTTAGGACAAGTCCTCCCTCAGTTGAGGAAGCAACACAATCACAGCCACGATCAGGTCTAGACGTGGCAGATCTCTTGACACAAGCGTGTGGAGCTTGGCGCTGCTTCTTCTGGTCCACGGCGCAGTGGCAAACCACCAAGCTGAAATATGCAAGACCATTAGCTGTGCCCCAGTTTTGCCGCAACTCTGCGCATCTCTCTGTCTCAGTTTTGCAAAGTCTCGCGAGGCTTGGCGTGAGCATGCCGCGAAGGTCTGACTTCATGGCCGGTGGCAGCCAGGCTCCGAGGATCGCCATGGTTTGAACGGTAGCTGGCAGCCTGCCTTGATCTCAGCTGAGGCTCCGCAAGCCGATCTTACTTACTCCTTGTCCACCGTGCAGCGAAGCACGTCCTGGAGGCGCTCGGGCCCGGGCCGACCCTCGGAATCAGCTCAGCCGGCTCAGCTGCCTGCAGGAGTGCGAGCCTTATGTGGCCGGGGCCCTCAATCCGAGACCAAGAGCAGACGCATGCGGCCGCATCTGGAGAGGAGAGAATTCCGCGGAGAAGCTGAGGCCTTGAAAAACTGGCTGCAAAGGGTCGAGGCTGGGGCTGTGCCAGAACTGTGACACATCCTCGATGATTAACCTTTGCAGCTCCAATGCGACACAAAGAACGAGATTGCTGAGATGGGATGTTGGGAGGTGCCGATACCAGCTGTCCGCGAAATGCTGGAACCTCGGTACGGTGTGGTTCTGCGGTTCGTGTGTGCCCGCAGAGAGAGACCCGAGACTAGGCCCTTGCCCACCGCTGAGCGTGCCATTTCCACAGCCCTGAAGTCCATCGAGGCGATGGCGATGCCTTTTGCTCTTTGTTCGGGAATGAGGTTGCACGTCTGTTGTTTTCGCTGACCGACCCGCATGAAGAACACGCTTAGCATGCTCCGGGAGGATGTACGAAGCATAGCAAAGCAGCATGGTGCGTTGATTCAGCCGACTCGGTGCCTCCTGTGCACAACCCAAAGGTAACTAGCCACTGACAAGCTGGTGACTATGGGGCCTAGGGGCTACACTGATCCGGCCACCCAGCGCAAGGTTGATAGGGAAGATTTTGAAGGCTTTTGCTCCCTCCAATCGGCAGTAGATGCTATTCTGGTTTGACGCAAACCCACCCAGAAAATTCCAGACTGTCACAGAATCCGCCGGAAGGCTTAGAGTACAGAACTCGACCACCATTCTGTTTTGCATGCTGCTAGCGATTCATGTTGAGAGGGTAGGTGAAGCCAGGCTTTTGGAGTGCGTGGCTTGGCCCGCTTACGCGCATCGCTGCACTCTGTGTGGCCGTCGCTAGAGGTTGCACCTGGCTCCAGACGTTCAATTGCGTGATCGTTTTTTGTTTCAGCCTTTCCTCCAGTTTGTCCAAATGGCTCCCGCCACTCCGGTGTCAGGCCTTTTTGCAGATGTGCAGGTGGCTTACATGCCCTTCGAGCGCAACTGGCAGCACTTAGCCGTTGATCCGTTTTTCTTTTTTTTGGAGGTGGGAGCCAACAACCACGAGTTGGAGCGAGACTTCCTGGAGCCGATGCTGCAAGATCGATCTGGATTCGGGAATGCTGGTGGTTTTCTGATCAGTTTCGAGCCCCTTTTAGACAAGTACGGCTTCTTGCTTGCTTACGGCGCCCCCAGCATGCACTTCGCGAATCTGGGGCTTCAGCATCGGCGGGCCCTGGTGTTGCCTTATGCAGTGAGTACCTGCGACGGCCCAACAGCCACATTTCATGTGGCGCCGATTGATGGCTGTAGTAGCCTTCGAGCCCCGGCAATTGACTTCAAGCGAAAGAACATGGACGAAACGAGGCCGGTCAGGGCCATGTTCAGCAAAGAACAGGAGCAATTACATCTTGTGCTTCAGCTGTCCCTGTCTTCGATGTCCCACGGTCCTTTGGGAAAATTCAGTAACAGTAGGCGTTGCACGAAAGATCCGCGATGGACATGTCGAAATGTCGCATGTCTCACGACTTGCAGCAGTCGCTGGACCGAATCACCAAAAGTCTTTCAGCTTCAATCCCAAACTCCACAGACGAACATGCTGCACCAAAGACCCGCGAAGGAACGTCAAGTTCCGCAAAGGAGCCAAACTAAGATCAAATAATATTGGTCAACACACGCCTGTACTCACAATTTTGTTTTCTCTTCTGACGAGGTACACCAAGTCTTGGCCCAAATGGGTCGAGGAAAACTGCTCGGCTTTGGCTGAGCGCAGGGATGTGCCGTGCATTTCTTTGGCGGTTGTGCTCAGTGAGTGGCTAGCGGGCCGTCCCATTGCGCGAATGAAGATTGATGCCCAAGGCAGTGACCTGGATGTCGTCAAGTCGGCTGGGCCGTACTTGAAACAGCTTCTCTTTATTGTCATGGAGACACAAGGAACCTTCGAAGCACCGCTCTACGAAGGGCAGGCGAGCTGTGACCAGGTACAAGCTGAGATGAGGGCCTTGGGATTTATCCTCGCCGACACACGAAGTCTTCCAGCTTGCAACAGGACCGGTGCATTGCCGTACCCTTTCCACGAGGAGGACATTGCTTTTGTGCGCCGGGAGCTCCACCACTTGTGGAGAGACTTCTATCACGAACACCCCTACTGTCAACATGGGATCGTTTCTGCAGCTGGTGCCTGTGGTGGGCCTTATTGCATGGCACCAGAATTCAATATGCACGTGAACCGCTCCGGAGGCTGTGCTGACCAGATACAGGACATCTTGGCTTTTCCCTCCGACGCGATCGGAATGGTCCTGCTGTGGACAAGTGCAAATTGCATTCGCAACATCGAGGTCACTATGGATGGAATGGGTCCTCGTAATCTCCGGGTGCAGGTCCTACAAGGCCGGGCACGGGGCAAAAGACAGTGCCCCTCGAAGTTCGATGCCGTCCAGTCCCTCCATGGACCCATCGTACGTGTTCGATCTGGCTCTTCTGATCATCGCGTCCAAATGCTTTTGCTACCAGGCTTCTTGAACATCACTTCAGCAAAACTGGAAGAGGCATTGGAGTACTTCTTCTATGTTGTTGAAAACAGTGGCGCTTCAAACTTCCATCTTATCTGGCCACGCGCCTGTGTGGAGCTACGGGCGGATGCCCTTCCGCATCGCATATCTACTGGTTATCGACCGGTGAACCAGCCATCCGGCAGTACCTGTGCCATGGAAAAAAGACAAGGTCTGTTGAAATCCCTTAAAGGACCCGTCAGAAAAGTCCAAGAACTTCCTCTTATGTTACGAGAAGCCGTAAGATTCAAATTCAGCGCTGGGCTCGAGCGCCATGCAGTCACTTCAGAGTTGCTGCATCTGTCCAGGAGGCTGACAAGGCTGGTGCCGCTTGGCTGCGCGAACGCGGGCCTGTCTGGTGCCCGCCACAAGAGACCATGGGCCTGCTGCAATGTATTTTGCAAAGTCGGAGGATTGTGCTGCAGAGTGTCGAGTTTGGAAGAGCATTCGTTCCAGGTGCGAATTGAACGACTACTGTGAATGAAGTCAAACCTGAGCGTGAAGCTTGCGCCATGCAGGAGCAAAGTCACGCCACAGTTCAGAAAGTCGAACATGCTAGATTGCTGCAACTAGATAGCCATGTGACGCCAAAGTCGAAAGTAGCATCAGCCGTGAAAACTGCATGCCGCTTCACCGACACTGGTCACTATAGTCACCAGAGTGAAAGCCACAGCACGAAGCAAGCAATGGACGATGAGCGCCCTCCAGCAGAGCAAAGTGCAGGGTACGGTGAGCGGCTCAGACTCTACGAAGCGTGCTTTGAGAAAGTGGAGACACGTGCTATTTTAGATTCAGATTGGGCCGTACCGCATTGAAAACACATGAATGCAATGATACGAACGGACTCCAGCTGGCTTTGTCGGGCCAGCATTTACAGCATGTGGCTGCAGATTGCACAGACCTTTTGACAGTACTGTCCCAGGTCATAGCACCACCCTGAAAGCAGCCCCCGTGGGGGAGGAGGCAGACGACCTAGCTTCGGCAAGCTGTCGGCAGACTCTTCAGTAGGTCCTGCACCTGATGAAATGCAACCTAGCTGTGCAGGCGATTGTCAGTCATGCATGTGTTCGTGTTCGATGCTCCCAAAAGATGATGGCTACAGATGAATCGTGAAACGGTCGAAGCCCCTGTATATCACCATCACAGCCACGTGAGGCACTGGCGAGCACGAGCACTTGTGCCATCGTGCCCAGAATTTTGATCAGGAGCCCACAGTCGCCAAGAATCCCGTTCTCAAAGCTTTGCTGCAACTCGGGCGGCGAGCGTGTTACACGAGAGCGATTGGGATAGGCAAGATTGATTAGATTCGCGGATTTTAGTACGAGTCGCGACGTGCACAAATTGTGAACTGAGGCATGTGAAATGGGCCAACTTGCTGCAGAAGGCAGAAACGCGAACGCATTCTGTCCCAACGGCAGCGCTGCTTGACCATGCTCGTGCCATTACTTTTAGATAAGCGGCCTTGGAGATCCAGCGTCCCGAAACCACTTCGGCCAAACGAGCCAGAGAAATGCTCCATGCAGGCCGGCCAACATGAACGCCAGCTCCTGAGCTACTCGAGCAGAAGCGCATTGCTACGATTGAAGATGTGCACCTGCACAGGAAGAGCAGAGGAAGAGCCCCTGTATTATTATTATTATTGTTCTTCTTCTTGTTGTTGTTGTTGTTATTGTTGTTGTTGTTGTTGTCGTTGTTGTTGTTGTTATTCATTGCGATCATTCTAAACATTTAGATTGCAGGAGTGCTGCGGCGACATGCGATTGGGAGTTGTGTTGCTAGTGCACGAAAGCCTTACTTGACTCATTTGAGCAGAGGAAGTGGAACACCGAGAAATCAGTTTGTCCCGGCCGGGCCAGGTGCGGCAGAGCACTTTGCATCTTCGCTTGCGCAGCTTGGCGCACGGAGATGCAATAGCAGCAGACAAGAAAAAAAAATGCGATGTCCACCTTTGGGCTGTCTGGCTGGAGCATATTTGTGCTCCTCCCATAGGCGCATTCCGTCATGCACAGTTGTGTTCACTTTATGCAGATGGCATCTTCCAGGATGCAGGGGTCAGCACAACAATTCCGAGGATCGTTCCATCTGGTCAAGCATACTTTGGTCGCGGATTGGCTCTTGCGAAGCTGCGCCGTTGGCAGGAGGCATCTTGGCCAAACCGTGGAGAATGACACATCAACTTCAGCTGCATTTTGACATGTTTTGACTGATAGCCCAGCAAGGCGCGGAAAGCTCCAGCACGGAATTAACTAGCACCCCGGTCGCTTCCAGGCTGCCGCCGCGTTCGAGTCGGCAGTGCAACGGTGCCCGCGCATGGCCGGTGCGTGGACCAACCTGGCAGGCCGGAGCGTTAAAAGTGCAAGTTCCAGGAAACTGATCAGACAGCATGGCAAAACACGGACGCAAAGAACGTGTACTTCGTGATGGAATCGTATCGGTGTCCGAATACTTACCATCCGCAACAGACTTGTATGTCGAAGTTCAGCGGCGACACAACCGTGGAACAGGTGTCGAGCTGTCTCTGGGCTGCTGCGAGTCCGCCGAAGCCCACTGTCGCAAGGTGAGAGTATGTGAAGGGTCGCGCGAAAACGGAAGGCTTTGAGGTCTCTAGAAATTCTTCCTCGTCTCGTTGCGGTAGTACATGAAGGCCTTGGAGCTGGAGCCCGACAGCCGAGAGGCCACTTGCAAGTCCAGACAACTTCTCCCAACATGGAGACGCTGCTCGCTTTAATTTCGAACAGGCGGTGATGAACTTGGCAAACGCGCTGCGCAACTTGCATGCAGTTTCATCACTTTGCAAACATGAAACCGGCTGCTCCGTTGAGGCAACCTGGGACGTCGTAGAGAAGCGGTCGAGGCAGTGTGGGAGCGCATCTCGCACCACGAATCCCAGGAGGGCGAGAAAAAGGTGGCCGGGCGGCAGCAAGCTGTAACCTGCACGTGTATCATTGCAGTCATCCTGACAGCCACTCTGGCTGGAGAAAAAATCTATCGGTTTCCACCGATGTTCTTTGCATAGTTGGGAAAATGAAGGCCAGCTGAGATTCAGTAATGGGCATATCATGTATTTGTGTCAATGTGTCAGTGTGGGCATTCTAGGATCGCTCGGTGTGCCGGGCCAGGGCAAGACTGAGACAGCAATTGTTCAACGATGGATCCTGGTGGGGCAACGTGGTTAGGTCTTCTTGCTTGGCAGTCCATGCTCCACAGCAAGAACAGCATAGACCAGGAGAGGCCCACGCCACTCAAGCTTGCTGGAGCGGAGATGGACCCGGGCCCAGAGCCTTCACTCGCTCCTCGGATGCTTTGCTACGAGCCGCATGAAAGTTTATGGAGCGTGTGTTTTGTCGACTTCCAGGTCGTTGCCTGCCTGAAGTGGGGCAAGCGATGCTTGGCATTGACGAGCAAACAGTTGAGGGCCCCCAGATCCAATGTTTGGGGATCAAGCCGTGGCTGTGGCTGTATCGCAGGTTACTCCTCTGTCTATGTCAACCGACTTTGGGCGGCCTCGCGGCGACATCTACGAATGCCTTCGCGCTTTGTGTGCTTCACGGAGGACTTAACGCATATGACCGCATATGTGCATACACTGAGACCCCGAATTTCTTCAGACTGCAGCCACTGACAATCAGGAACCGTCATCCAATATGCTTTATAGGGAGCAGGCATGCCACACTTTACACGCAGCCAATGCAGGACCCAGCAGGGTTGGATGACAGCATTGAAGTGCGGCCCCTTCCTGCTAGCGGCTTGACATCAAGTTGCTAATGCTTTCTCCAGCCTATCTTTGTCTGCATGGGCTTAAATCTTCGATTACCTTGGCTCCCGTTTTGCACAGAGTTGTGTGATCACCAGGTTTGCCGCTGTGGTGGGGTAAGGCTTACCTCTTCAGTGAAGAAGCGGGACTCGATGGGAATCGCTCCTCGTCCAGCCAAGCAGATAAACAAAGTACCTCCGTGCACGCAAAGTATTCATGGTTTGGGCAGTGTTGCTGGCGAGGGCTGCACTGCCACCTAAGGAGTTCTATTCTTAGATCTTGACCAGGTCATTCTTGGAGCGAACCGGCTGCAATTTAGTCTTTGTCTTGCTTCGGAGGGTCTAGATTGGGCTCGATCCCTACCTAGCGGACCTAGCGCAACTGTCAAGGACCTGGATCCGCTCGCTGCCTACAGTGGGGCGTTTGCATTGCTTGGCACAGAGGACAGCCTGACAGGCCATGAGACCCAAGATGCGGATAGCACGCTGAAAGCTTCATGAATAATTCAACCTCAAGCATGAGAAAACGGGCTGTAGTGTGCTTCAGTGCCAGTGACGGCACGGCAACCTACTGCATCGACAAGATAGCTGCTCGCACATGACTGGGCACAGGACGTCGCGTGCGAGCTGGCCCTCGGAGGAGACCCGTGTTCTGGCTGTAAGAATCAGCTAGGACCAGCACATGATGCGTGTCGTTGTAGGTCAGTAGGGAGCAGCCGATGCACGGGCTAGCAGATGTTCACTGTTGAGCAATGGACTACTGCAGCAGGGCCAACATGACCATGTTGCGATTCCGAATGGAGCAGGATACAACTCGTCAGTGATTTGCTGGAGAGCTTCGCCTTTCTTCCGACAGCTCTACGACTGCCTGTCGCCATCCGTTCTCCGAGACCCAGATGCACGAACAGCTGTGCCACCGTCTAGCCTCAGTTCTTTCACATCCGAGGGTTCGTGCATCGCTTTGATCACTGGCTGGAGATGATGGTAGAAGACGCCGACCGATGGCAGAACCTCCTCCCGGGCAAGGCCAGCACCCCAAACCTTCCCGAATTAATCCACCGGTTCTTCTTGGCAGATCCTGGACTATACCACTGTCTTCCGAGATGGGGCACCTTAGCCAAATCCTTCAGCATGAGCTGACGTCCCGCCCGTGATAGCCTCGATCTAAGGTCTGTCTAGGATGCGAGACGGATGACAGCAGCTTTGTCTTTTGGCTGAGTCTGGACATGCGTGGTGAGCACATCATGGGAAGCCCACGGAACTACGATCACCTGCTCTCGCGTTTGAAGGCAGTCGGGAGCACATCAGAAGAGAAGGAGGCCGGCTGAGATCAACATAGCGGTCTGTATTTCTGAAACACTAGTAGTAGGCAGGTGCAGGGTCACTGGTATTAGATGCAACGAATACTTCGGAATCTTGCAGTCTTCTAGTTAGCACATACAGCAAGAAAGCAGACGAGGCGTGTTGGACCTTGATTGGACAGATTGGCGGCAGGTGCTCAACATGGACGATCCTCCGGCCGGATGCACCCTGTCAAAACCTACACACAAAGCAGGAACCGGAGAGACTTGCCAGTGTTTGCAACCACCAGGTGCACTGTGGTGCACAGTGTCATCGTGTTAAAGATGAAAAGTACGATGTAGAGCCAGACCGAGAACCAGTAAATCGAGTGGCACTGCTAGCGAAAATCGGGATGTGATTTAGTACTTATGGACTTATGGCGATGTCTCTTTCAGGGAACATGAAGCATGCCGGAAGGTTGCGATTGGACGTGTTTCGGGCCTGCTCATGCTTGATCTTCAGGGACCCGTAACTTATTTGCAACATCTGCAGGGGTGTTCGGTACTGGTACAGCGAAGACAGACTCTCAGCAGTCTGGCTGAAGGCCGAATAGGTGTACACACGGCGTTCGCTTTCGGGATTTCCGAATGGTCTGCTGCGCTTTTCATGCTTTGCTCACCCACTGAAGAAGCCAGAAATCGCTCCATGCTTGTCTTGCACATGCAAGGCGCGATTGTGACCTTTCCTAGAAGCCCAAAGCCGCACGACTCTGAGCAGCAAGATATGGAGTGGCCGGAGTGACATGCAACCCGATTCCTCCCACTAGCAGCTACTAGCAAGCTTAGGAAGTGGTGGAATTACATGACTGGGTTCGAAGGCATTGGGGGCCATCGCTGGATGCAGCCGAAGCATTTCCTCCGGGGTAGCCCGAAAGCGGATCTCGGCCCCTGCTCGCGAGCCCGGGAGAAGGACAACTACGTGCCAGGACGAGTAGCGCAGATGCCAGCCGGGGCGCGGCATGGCATGGCCAGGCAAGCACTGCAAGATCCGGATTTGCTAGCAAGTCGCATCCATGACTCACTTCGACCATGCACTTGGCCGCATGGATCTACATTGGTTTCTATGTCCCGAAGCACCCCAAGGCTGTGGAGCTGCCTGTGGCCATCAGTCCATAAGTCATAGCGGCTTGCTTCCAGGACTCTCCTTGCAGGTCCCGATGCTTGGTCCTGACCAAAAGCCTGCAGCGTGGAAAATGTCGAAACCACAGACGAATATCAGTGAGACCACCGAGATTCCATAAACACAAGCTGATGAGCTTCTGGATTTGGATTCCGCTTGCAGGTACGTAGGGTGCCTTGACGAGCCTCAGACAAGTGGCGACCTCAGGCAGCTGAGATTTTCTGTGACTGCTAGCTGCTAGGACTTCAGATACGCCTCAGCAGACAAAGGCAAATGCGGTCACGAAGAGCCCCAGCTTCGAGCCGCCGCAGAGAGGCAAGACCTTGCTGCACCTGAGATCACAGCAGAAGCTTGCAGTTGCTTGCAGTTGCCTGCTGGCAGAGACTGCAGAACGCAACCCGACGTTGAAGCTATTTCGGCTCTCGTAGCCCTTTGTTACTTCTCGGCCATGTCTCTACATCCCGGCGTCTTGGGCTTGGTCGACAGAGTCAGTCAAACCTCGTGGCAAGAGTTTCTGTCAGATCGTCGCGTATGCTGCGGGCTCCATCCTCTTCCTCTCGATCTTTGCCCCTCGGCAAAACATGCACAGACACGAACTTTGCCTCGGGCTCATGCAGTGTCGGAGTCTTGGGTGCATTCGTGGCACTTCCTCCAAGACCTTGGGATCTGGATACAACAAGTGCTGGCTGTGCCGGACACATACTTTGCACTGGCAATGCATGTGTAAAAACACCGGCAGGCTCTCAAGACGCTAAGACGTGACAACGCTGCATCCAGATGTATGACTTCACGATGGCCTTGAGCACTTATTTTGCGGCTAACGATGATGATCAGAAAAGTTATCTCTGGGCAGCTCTTATGCCACAACTCACAACCGTGAACAATGCGTGACATGGCAGCTTTGTTTCCATGGCCTTTGGATGTTTTCCTCTCCGACGAATGGTTTCTTTTAGTGCGGCAGCATGATAGAGCCCAGACTCCTGCTGATTCATGTTGCCGCTATTCACTCCCTTAGGGGAAGAATTTACAAAGGCGCACACGCACACAGACACACGCAAACACATGCGCACACAAGCTTGTATACAGATGCATACACATCACTTGTAGAGGGCAACAACACTCCACTGCAAAGTTGTATCCAACGGACTCAGGAGTGACACCAACAGTCTGACAATCCACATGGCACTGCATCAATTTGAGAAACCGCTCCGCGGTTGATGTCGAGAAACGATGCTGGTACATTAAAGTTTCTTGCTTACGCCTTCTGGAGTCACGGGGCTTGAGTTATGCTTCAAAGTCACTCTTAGCTTTATGGGGCTTTTGCTAAAGCCAAGTGAGAACAGCCTTCATATAGCTTGAACAGCTGAAACTAGACTTGTTTATCCGGTGTTGCTTGCACTCAGAGCGGAACGCCAGGTCCATCAACGGCCTAGTATATAATTGGAATCTTGCCCAGGCAGTTTGCACACACACACACACGCACACCAAAAACAAACTACCAGTGAGGCATATCATGTAGCATTGATTGTCTTGCAGCTGCTGCGCAGTGTTTTGCTTAGTCGAATGTGCCCATGGCTTTTTTTTCACAGGCTGTCGAGCCGCTGAATCCCCGAGTAAAGCGTCAGGAAGGATACAACCCAGTGCCTTGGCCTGCAGAATTAGATGCATGCCTGGATCAAGGAACGCGAAGTGGATCATTTTGCAAGGCTGTTCTAGGGTAAAGGCCCGGCAATCGCTTCTTCGAGTCGCCAAGTTGATCGGCCAAGTGATGTTTACGCGATCGCTCGCACAGTCCCCGTGTGACGAAGCAGGAGGGCACTGCCCTGGCATCACGAGTATGTTTCTTTGGTGTCTGGTGTCTTGTCAGGAACCCTATTTCTTCCAGTGGAAGGCTGGTGGGGGAATGGTGTTCCGCCTGTTTGGTTTTCTATGCGAGTCTCTACTGTAGCGGTCAGCTCGTGCTGTCACTGTCAGACTTGAGCCGCATTCAAGTTCTTCACTGCCTTGAAACAGGCTCGATTTGAAGAGAAGATGGGTTGGAAACCGTTGACGGAGCTTTGATTCTGCCTCGCTGCCGTTGGGCGAGAACGCACATTGGACGGCACTTGGTTTGGTGTCGATACTGGCGGGTTGAAGCATAACACAACAAGTAAATGGACCAAAGGAGGCGTGACAGGCGCTCACTGATAGATCATCCATGGACCCGTCTGAGGTCCAAGAATGACCGGGCTCACGTACAGAGGGAAGTGAGTCGGCGTGGTCTCACCCACCATGTGCAGAGGCACAAGGGGTTGTCGCATTACTGAAATTCACTGGATACCGACTTTCTAACGCAATGCTGGCAGATGTATTCCTTTGTTTCAATGACCCCTTGCGAGCCTTGTGTTGCCCTGCGGGCTTTACAAGCCCATGCTCACGGACGAGCAGCTACTTGGCCCGCAGCAGCGTGCAAGTCCATCGTGCCAACGCGTGGCCCCATCGAAAAGAGCTCATTGAACTTAAACTCACAAGCAAGGCTGCTTTCCTTGGGTGAATCTAGCACTGAATGTGTGATTCTGAAAACAGAAAACCGTAAGCCTATTTGGCCTGACATCCTTTAGGTTTGTTGGTTTGGCATCTGGCACAGTACACATAACTGTAATTCATCTGCTTTACCCTGACTTTGACTTCGAAACTGTAGCACCCTCTTTCCGCGACAGTTTGCAATCTCGGATGCGTCAGATTGCAAGTTGACTGTCTCAGGCAAGTTGCATGAGAAGTCCATAGACTTTCAACACCACTGCAACCAGCCACAACATGCAACCAGGGATCCTGAGGACCCGCAAGGAGACCATAGGAAGCTTCCTGCACAAGAGGCTCTACTTCGACGCGTTTAAGGCATGTGGTGCAGCCGTGGCAGCCCGACCCCGAGACTTCGCTCGCTGACGGTTGATGCTGAAAAGTGCTTAGTGCAGAGACCGTGCTGGTGTAAAAAAGAGAGGAGAAAAGAGATCCACAACTCATGAGCAGACGAAGACTGGGGACTTGCAGCCAGAGTGGGATTAAGCAACTTTTCTTCGGGTGTTGCGTGGGCTTGTGTTCGTGCTGGGGGTGTTGTCTACAAGACGAGTGCCAAGCCCATGATGGTGCACAGTGCACCAAGCACCCTAAAACCCACGCTAGGTCGCTGTTGCCTGTCCCTAGCATTTTCCATGTTGTAGACTTTGCTGGGACAATGGGCTTTTCGGAGGTTTTGAGCCTTGAAGTAGAAGGAAGGACTGCCCTTCAAACTGCTTCAATTGAGTGCTTGGGATTCCTCCTTTGGTGCCAAGGCCAGTCCAGAGGTGCTGCCCCGCCCTCGGAGAGAGAGACCGTCAGGACCGTGCTGAAGCAGACCCTGGCTCCTTTATCACAGTACCGCTGTCCTAGATTCTGCTTGCATTGCTCCGATTCTAAAGGCGGGCCGACTGGCTGCATGCGTTCTGGGCACGCAACTACGATGTGGTGCCCTGAGTTCTGGAATGCTCCTCCATTTACGGAGTGTTTTCCCAGTTTGACTTGTCCAAGCACCCCACAACCCAGCCCTGCCCCTGCCGAGGCCCTGGTCATTGTGTCGGTCTTGCGGAATGTCCAACAGAACGTGGACGAGACCAGGACCGGTGCAAGGAAAAGCAGCCAACAGACGTGAACGGATAAGTGGGGGCTTGTGCACACAGCCACCAAGAACGGCCACACGGTCATCCGGAGTTAGCGAAGCACAAGGAAGGAAGGAGACGCAAAGGAGCAGCGACTTTCCGAACCCTCATTTCTTGCTCAGCTCCACGGCTCGGACTCTGACTAGGAAATGGCTGGATGCACAACTACGCCATGCATCGAAGACGGCAGACTGGGAAGGTGCTCTCAAGCTTGCGAAAACTGTGTCACATTGAAAAGTACCCATTGGGAGAGGCATTTCGGAGGCTTGTGATCGACTGCGGGGAGCTCAACCTACGTGGCAGCATGAAGCACCGATCTTGACAAATCTTCGTGGCAACATATGGCTACTGTCGGCTAAGGTGGGCCACCACTACCGCCAGCGAGGCGTGCTTGGTGGATTGCTTGATCGAGGTGCGTTGCTTTGTGGAGCTTGCATGTGTGCATGCGGCAAGGCCGCCAGGTTAGCGACCCGTGAAGCTGAGTCACTCCTCGGGCTTGAACTACGTAGTTTTCGAAAAGGCTGATTCGAAGATGTTGCCCCTTTGAGAAGCGTTGGAAGCCACCCAGGTACTGTTCTACGAGCCTTCAGCTCAGGCTTCATCAACGGTACCAATGAATCGATTATGTATGGTTGTGTTAGACGAGTTTCGCCTTGGGAACAGAGTCTTCACCGTGCTTCCGTGGTGGCACTTCAAGGCCGGCAGACCGCCAGAGGTATCGGGCCGACAGCAAGGAGCACGGCCAAACTTGACCGCAGTAGATGTTTTCCTGCATGTCTTGGACCTTTGACCGATTTTAGGTCTTGTAGCACTGATCATGGACGAGCCACCTGGACCCTTTGATTTCACGGTGGTCTCGGCAATGGGAGCCGACGCCTCGGTGGGATTGCCTTCTGTGACTGAAATTCTTAACAAACCGCCCAAAGCTGTCATGCTTCTTCGCAGCGCTGGTTGATGCACAGGGGTGTTCCAAGCCAGGCTGCAGGAGACTGAACGCTCATGCTACCGCAAGGCCCTAGAGTCAAGGGAAAAACGTGCAAGCCCGCACCGAGAGATAGCTGCCCATTTCATTTTCTTCGTCAACAAGCATCAATAAGCACATCCGTAGTTTCTTGGGGTGAGCCTCAGGTCATCACAGAGGGTGCCAAAGGCACAGAGATGGCCACGGCCTGGGCAACCGGGTAGAAGCTGCGATGGGGTCAATACGACATGTATCATGCGCAGGTCTCGAGTGCAGGATTTGACAATCACAGAGAGCGACGAAGGTTTTTGTGACAGCGCGAGTTCTTGAGCTGGAGACGTCGTGACTGAGGCGGCCACATACACGCGCTTGAAGCAGACGCGAGGAGTGGAGGCAAAATGGTTTTTTCGGGCAGATGTTAGCGTACATTTGCGACGATCAAGTGAGCTGTGCAAGGTTATTCGTGCAGATACCGCCACCTTGCAGTCCGTGGACTACAATGCTTGCGCCGTAATTGACAGCGAACGGTCAACAACACTTGTCTTGAATGTTATTCATCATGTGGACTTTCTGGGACCATGTAAAGCTCCTCCCACTCCGTCGTGGTTGACCTTGCCCTGAGGCCGCATGTGTGGAGCGCGCAGTGCGTGAAAATGCGGGGAGCTTGGCACAAACAGCACGGTGCCATCGGATCGATAGGTGCTTGTTGCTACCGCAAAGTTGGGTTTTGCAAGCCAGCGCCAGCAATTGTTTTGCTTCATCTTCTTGCCACTAGTACGAGCTGTAGGCTTGCATCAGATATTGTAGTCTTTACTGTACACGGCCAAAGACGTTTGTGCCGTGTTGTCTTGCCTTTGGGTGTGATAGGTGTGTACCTGGACATCTGACGGTTGATTGGAACTGTCGATAATCGGTCAGGTTCGGACACCGTGGGGCTGGGTCGGCTACAGCGGCGACCCTGATCCGACTGCGCTGTCCCGTGTTTTGTACCCGCCTGCATGTCGCGATGTCTCTGCCGCGGAAGTCAGGCTAGCCAGTATGATTGAGAGCTTCATAAGAGGCTTCCTAAACTTCTTGTGGCTCAGGTCAAGGGTGTGCGAATGCCTTCCGTGCGGAGGTTCGGGAGAGAAAAGACTTGCGTATGTGCGGGTCGAGGGGTTCAGACAAGTCAAAGCAATAAGCCCTCATTGGCTTCCAGGCGATGATGCTCCAGGGAACTCCAGAGCAGCAACGCTTGCGGCTCGACCGGCAGACCTAAGAGCGCTTCTTTCTTTCGCCTCATCTCCTCTAGCCAGCCGAAACCAAATGCATTGGCGACAAGCACGGATGCAACTGCGGCCACCATGAATGCACGACCGATCCGCAACCTGCACGCGCGACGACAGCTCGGGAGCCCTGCCTTCAGCGTGACAGGATGGGCAACTTCCGATGTCGACAACTTCTTTACTCTGCCGCTAACGGCTCTGCCTGCCCCTTAGGACTGTTGCAAGCGGTGGGTAGAGCCGTACAAGTTTGTATGCATGAGTGTGCAAGCAAGAAAAGTCTTAGATTCCGGACATAGCCTTGTGATCATGTTTACCGGCATGCTCCAGTGGAAGCAGTCACGCTCCGAAGATCATGCTCCGTGTAATACTGAATGAAGTTCGAGCTTGCCAGGCGCATGCCACATGCGGGGACTGGAAGCTACTGCGAGCGCTCGTAGACGGCGAACGTTTCCTCAAGCGGTTCCAGGCCTGCATGGCTTGAAAGCTGAGACCATGGAGCCGGGCCGCACTTCAAACATGAATAGCTGTCCTACCGACTCAGTGCTTGGAAATATTTTCAAAAGGAGGCAGACAGGCAGGTAAGCTTCGAAGTCAATGTGCGATTCTGTCACACACTCATACGGATTCTACGCCAAGCCAGCAGCTAGCAAAGTTCAGGAATGCTCGTGCGTGAAGGGCCTGAATTAGGTTTCTGCTGGCTGCATGGATTGCATGTTCGGACTTCAGGCGGGTCGGCGTGGTCCATGCGTAGCACCTGTTCCAAAACACCTCAAAAAAGCCCTGCGGCATCACGACCTGACAACCTGAATTTTAATTCACCCTGAGCTATACTTCCTCCTGCTTGAAGATGTGATGCCTAAAGCATGTCCAGGCGAGCATGTCCGCTGCCACGCAGAACTTGGCCTTGGACTGGGCCACGAGAGAAGTAGGAAGCTGCCAAGCTTGTTTCTCGAACGAGTGGAACAGGCTCATTTTAAGTCACACGCGGGAGGGAGAGGTCAGTGTTAGTGTTTTCACCGAGATTGCGGAGCTGCACACAGGACCTGTTGCAGAATGCCATGTCCTCTCGACTCGCGTATGCGGTTCTTGGCAGTGTCCAGTCGGGCACTGAGGAACAGACCGCAAGCACGAGAGAAACCTGTTCTCTTGAATAAAGCGCGCAAAGCCAAAATCTAGGCTTGGCACACCTAGATTTGCTTTTCCCAGGTCACTGACACATCAAGGAGCACGAACGATGTGGCGTTCTCCCGACATGCTTGTGCGGTCCTGTTTGTCGTGCAAATAACTGCAGACCAGACAGCAGCGCAAGACTTGCAAACTTCAGTGCGTAATGCAAGTAGCCATCGGGTCAGTTTGGGCCCGTGTGATTTTCACAGTGCTTTGCTCCCTCGTCATGAAAGCAGTTTCGAATACTCTCGGCAATTCCGGCTGGACCACCATGACTGTTAAGTTCTAGAGTGGCACTGAGGCGACATGTTCTGCCGTCGAAAAGATGTTTTAGCATAGCATACCCAGGTGATGGGCAGCACTGCCCACACGCCCCATCCACCAGCATTCGTGGAGTCGTGGAAGAGCACACAATCCCGGACTGCTGGGGAAATGCGCTGTTTGTAGATATGTTTATGCATTTGCACCCGAAGTGTCCTCCTGCCCTCGCACGCAGCAAGATGCTTCGCCCTCCAATCGCTGCAGCAGTCTGCACGGTTTTACTTGCCATCCTCCGTTTGCTGCCTTGCAGCATGTGGCTCTCAGCTGCAGAATGTTGGTCCATTGAGACACAACGGCTTGCACCGGCCATGGAGTCTTGGGCTCAGCGAAGTCTTTAGCTATACAAGCTGTGACGGAAGAATGCGGACGTTGTGCCGAATCTGGGTCAAGGGGCTAAGCGGTAGGCGCTCGAACATTCCAGCTACCTTAGTGACTTGATTTCCCGACCTTGCTGCGAACATCACATGCGGCATGCTGATACGATCATGATGGAGTCGCGGTTCGCAGATCACGCGACAGACATCTACAACCGATAGGGGAGCATGTTGGCCAGTCTTGTGCACAATCCAGTTGCCGACTTGCTGACTGTAGTCTTGCTCGGGATTTTGCAGAGTTGGCTTTCGAGCCTCTCATGCCGGAGCGAAAAAGCAAGAAGCTCAGCCCCGGATCAACTCACACATGTGTCGTGTGTGCATAACCAATCGCATCGCATGCTTCACTGCTTCGCAAGCGCTAGCAGTGCACGATCACGGGGTGGATATTACTTGCCGTTGCTGGAAGGCAAAGCGATGCCGAACAGCCGCCGCCAGCGAAGGTGGTAGAGAAGAAGACTCCAGCCTGCAATATTGCTATCAGGCCGACTGTGCTGTTATGTTTTGCTCCATCTACTGACTGCGCTCGCAGCTTATGAGAGCTGTGAGAGGAACTTAGCAAGATTGATTCCTCATAGACTCATACTGGTATATACACGCTTGCTTGTTGCGTGTGTTCGGAATTCCGACCCACCTGCTTTGCAGCATGCTGTCGTGCAGTAACATGAACTGCAGCTGCTAGCTTTGGGTGGCCGGTATCGCTTAACATGTACACCAGTGGGACGAGTTCTGCTTCGATTCTTGCAGCGGTCACCTCACTCCGAGCTCGAAGGAAGCGCTTTCACGAGTTCGATTGGTTTCGAGCCATCATGGTGCCTTGGTAGCCGGCTGACGGCTTTGAGATTGGAGTTGACTGTGTGCATTCGGTTCTTCTCTGAACCAACACAAGAGAGCCTATTGATTCGGCTTTGAAAGTTCAGTGACACTGGTTACTGATTGTTGTTTCCGGCTGCTGCAATGGCTTCAGGGCTGCAGGCTTGAGGCGTGCAACTCGACTCGTTCGATCAGCTGTCTATTCAATGCTTTCAGCTGAGGTGATTCTTGTGGTCTACGCCCACATATCACGTAGTGGAGTGCCGGGAGGTGTCCAAGCAAATATCTCACCGGACAACAGGATTTACACCGACGAGACACTTGCCCAGCTCAAACCAGCACACAGCCCTTTTTGTAGCTTCTGGCCGGCTTGAGTTCAACGGTTGTAGACGGAAGATGACGGAAGCTCTGACATACACCTAAAGCCTTGCGGCACCGGGCCCAGCATGAGGAATCCATCCCCATTTGCCGTCCGATGGATTTCTGAAGTGAGACTCTGAGCCGCAGAAAAGAACTACAGCTAGGGCCTGGCCTGGGTCCTTTTCAGTCGCATGAGCACCCGAGATTAGCCGGGCACAAAAAGGTGGCCTTACACCTAAGGCCACATTGAGGCAAGGAGTGTTTTCTCAAGTTTGCCTTAGTCAAGTCCGAAAGGACTCCAAAGCACATGTTCCGATCTGACAGGATGCCCGCCAGACATCAGCAATTGTCCATACTGCAGCACTGAAAGAACCTGAACATGCGATCCCCGAAAAGCTTGGCCGGCATGCCAAGACTTTTGTAGCAAGTGGTAGAAGACAGCATGTGTCTGTAGCTTTGTCCTACATCCAGATTCCTGTTTAGCACCCTCCCATTTGCTGCTAGAGACTGAGTTCCTGTATGCAAAGCCGAGAAAGACCGACTAGCGAAAGAAGCTCCGCACAGCTTGAGGACAGTACTGCCTGCCTTTGCTCTTCTACGTCTCGGGGGCAGCTTCTGCCTGCTCCTTCAAGCAGGCCATCCGCAGGATTAGGGCCTGGGCGAGCAGTGTCTGACGGATCGAATGCCCAGCAAGTGCGTCCAGGGTAAGCTGTAACATTTTATCAGGGTTGTTGCGAATGTCGACAGCCCACTGTCGTTCTCTCATGCTGCGATACATTGGTGCCTGCTGGAACATTTAGTTAGGCTAAAGTCGAACGTGTGTCATGCAGTGCCGGACAGTGTTCTTCAAAGGCCCATGGCCTGTCAAGCTTCGACTCTGCATCAGCCCCCGCCAGCCTCGGCCCCCACAGCCCTTTTTTCGTAGATTGCACTTGGGGCCTGATCTGACCTCGAAATTCGAGACGAGTGGATTCTCCAAAACGGCTGGAGCACGTTGTCGGAAAATTGGGCCAAGCTTTTTGCACACTGGTTGTTGAAGCAGGCGCCGAGCGGCTTTGGCAAGATTGCGGTCTACACATTTTTAGGACTGCCCACCAGCCTGGATGGAAAGGGCATTGATTCCCATACAGTAGTTTTATCTGCAGCTCAACACGCAGGCCTATTTCAGAGCGAAGCCACCAAAAATACTGCCTGGCCACCAGGTTCGAGTGACTGTTGCTCCGGTTGCCACACTTCAACTTGACTTGGCTTCCCGTTGTCCCTGCAGAGCGTCTGCTGTCGTAGGTCATTTGCGGCAGGGATTGTTCAGCCGAGCTTGCCCTGATTGTTGAAAACTGTTTTTAGGAGTCGCGCTCAACGGAGTCTTGTGGGTCATGGGCCCGCAGAATCCAGAATGTGACCCGGGAAGCGGCCCCTCGCGTCCAGAATGTTTCTCGGCCGGAACAGTTAGATGGGTCCCTCTAGTTTGCGGAAATATGTTCACCTGCGTTCTCAATCCCTTCTGGGCGGCTCCATCTTCAGCAGGCACACGTCAGGATTTGGTATTGTATATAGTTGGATGGCAGCTGCAGTTGTCCAACGGATAGTATGCTTGCAGGTGTCCTCCCCGTCCGAAACTCCCCGAAGATGATCTAGCACCTTGAGATTCCAGCCCCAACCCTGCACAAATCTGTGAAGGCAAGGGGGCAGTCTTCGACTTTACGGTCAGTCCATGGTCCGGGAAGCTATTCCCGATTCTGTTCCAAATGTGGTATTGTGTTATGCTGATTGCCCTGATGCTGATCAACTGGCCCTTGTTTGCCTACCTTCACCAGAAACGCTGCCACGTTGCCATTCTGGGCGTGCAGCTCGTGGCTACGACCGGGCTAATCACTGCTTTTGTGCTCCTCGCCGGCGACGAAATGGAGCAACCATTCATGGTTGCGTCTTTGAAGGTGGTGAGTGAAGCACTTTTTCTGGCGGCTGCTGTTTTGACACGGCCCGAGTATCGGCCAACATGGCTTCCTCTGCGCTTGATTCACTATGTGCTGGGATTCATTATGTTCCTGGCCTTCGGCTGTGCGCCCATCGCACCACGCATCGAGCGTATTTCAGCTGCCCTATAGCCCGCATTGGAAGTTATGAAGAGATGGGCAGAGTAGGGTTTTTTCGAAGAAAATACTGCTTCCTGCCGCCTTCCCGTCGGAATTTCCTGCTCTTGCTCAGGGCTTCATCCTGTACATTTTCACAGGCTTTAACAAGTCCTTCCAGCTCGGATTCCTGGGCTGGTTCAGACATAGCAGATGCAAGCAGATGCAAAGTTCACTCAGCATGTTTACTCCCGGACCGATGCATTCCGAACCTAATGCATCACTTATCCAGCTGATAAGCAAGCATCACAGAATTTGCCACTGACGGCTGAGGATTCATCATCACATTGTCACGCCTACCAGGGCGCGAGGAAGCCTTGCCAATTGCTGCTCGGAGTGCACTTGTGGAGAGTCTTAGCCACCGGTGAGAGGTCAAGGCAAATCATTGAGCAAGGTTCAGTGTCTTTGGCGCTTGTGAGTGAGGGAGGGCGTGCGTAAGAGAGAACACAGGTATGTTGTGTCAGTGTAGTGGCTGGAGTGAGTGAGACTGTCGGTGGATTGATTGAGTAGGATGAGATAAGTGAGTGAGTAAGTGGATCCGCGAGAGGGTGAATGAGGGGATAGTCGGCACGTCGGTGGGTGGGTGAGCTGGTGAGAGCGCGAGGGACTGAGTGAGTGAGGGGGCACAGTTAGGCCGCAGTGTGAGTAGAACCGTGTGTTGCAGTTCATCTGCCTGCAGGTTAGCACCTACTGGCCCTTGCTGGTGCTTCTTCGACACGCTGCAGCAGCAAGAGCAAGACTCGACTAGTTCATGACGCCACGAGTGCACTGTCACACGGCACAGATGCAGAAGTATCGTGTGGGCATGGCCGAGTGGTCGCAGAGCGCTTCGATTGCCGGAAGCTAAATTCCTCAGGCCCTCAGGTATTTTTTCACCAAACACCGTCCCCCACACCCTTGCTTCGATCGAACGAGAGCGACCAACTTTAATAATGCCCGCTGACAGAGCCTGCACGCCAGCCTTCCTTGAGCAGAGAAAGCCGCTCCTGGAGCACCCCTCCGCGCAAGAAGGAACTTTAACAGCTCCTTCGACCAGCTGGTTTGCCGGAGGCGTGGTGATTAGCAATTGGCAGTGAGTGGTTTGGATAGTCTTCGGAGATATTTTGAAGGGAAATCACTGCTAAGCTCGGTCTTTCATTTGCAGGTGGTTCCCGAGCACGTCTCACATAGTTTGCTGCGATGCGCCGATCGACCACCTGTTGTCCAAGGATTGTGTTTCCATCAACCCTCTCCTTTGCTTCTTCTGTACTTTTTCTGGAATCAGACCTTAACATGGCTGCTCGAAAGCCGTGTCATCCTCTCACAGCCAAGCAGAAGCATGCAGAAGGAATTCATAGCGAAGTCCACCATGACTCCTTGCGAGAGTGCCTGCTGGTAGAGTTGCTAGCCCCTAGATTACAGAATCACAATGGGAAACTGATCAGCGCAAATCACACATCAACATTCTAAGTTGATCGAAGAGGCACGTGAAATGAGTCGTTCGAAAGCTGCCGTCTCAAGGCAGGTAAGCATGGAAAGGCCATCGGTTGTACAATACTTGAACGAGGGTAGAAATGACACTGTCTGAAGCTGGCAGGCAGCAGGCAACGCATTTATTAAACTGAGAAAACAGGACCAGCAGGACATGTTGAAATGCTTACAGGTCTTCCAAGCGCTGTAAGAAAATGGCAGTGCTTGCAGCCCATCGTGCCGTCATTCCGATGAGAATCCGATGACCGCGAAAAGGCGGCACACGTAACAGAGTTCTCAAATCTGCAAATGCTGAATTGTCTGGCTCGTTAAGTGCCTGGCTCGTCCACTGCCGCAAACCTCATTTTGCTGTTTGATTGGCTGAGTTCAGCTTTTGGTTACCTCCGTTTCGTTTGTCCCTGAATGTTGCAACTCCAAGGCAGTTTGCTTGCTGGGTTTCGCAGCTGAAGCAACACGAAACCGTGAAGAGAGCCGACCCATGGAGGCAATTTGACGTACCCTTACTATCCACGCTTGGTGGACCGCGGACTCTATGTACCTTGGGTTTGCAGTGAAGAGCGGTCGCCATTTCATGCGAACACCAAAACCTGTCTTGTGAGGCTGGTGGTGCCGTTGTCGTTATGCTCCTTGGGTGCAGATGGTTGGTTGCTTGCAGTTGTTCTGCCGATGCTGCAAGAGCATGTCGTTACCATGCATTATGATAGTTTTAGAGGCAGTGCAATTCCTGGGTTGTGCCTGGTATTCAAGACTCAAGAGGTCAGCAGCTCATGTGCTGGTGTTGCATTGGCATTATGGCATTGCTATTTTCAAGCGAAGCGGTCTCGCAAACATCTACGCCATGCGCAACTTCCAACGCACATGTCAGGAACTTTGTGCTCAGTCTGGGCTGAAGCTTCCCAAAAGCAGTTCAAAAGCCCACTTTGCACATGGATGGTCGTGATTCAGAATAGTAGGTACTGCCGCGTTACTCATGTAAACGCACTTCGAAGGGCGGAAGACATCTCGGCACGTTTTGTTTGCGTCTCACATCTTTGCTTCTAGCTAACAAACACCTGCTTGTCGAGTGAACTGTGCCCTTACGACCAGGCTTGTTGTCGACAGGGTTGGTCGCCACATTGATTGCAAAGCACTTCCTGCATCCATGGCGAACATGGCGCTGTTGTTCCTCGGGCTCTTATGCAAGACTTGATTGCTTCGAGCCTTGATAGCCTTCTTCCCCTTGGTGAATTGTGTTGCTACCGTCCCCGAGGTCTCACACAGCCGGCAACATGTTGCAGTTGCACCGGCCTGCAGCCGAATGCATTGAACACACGAGCTGAGGCTTTACTTGCTTCATCCATGGATAATGGCGGTTCTGATCGTTGCAACTCGAGCCTGGTTTGCACATTGAGGGGGGAGATCTCTCGTGCCGCCAGTGTTCACGTGCTCACCCAAGCTGCACTGTAGTGCTCTTCAATTACACCGATCATGACGGTTCCTCATTCAGATCCAAGGCGGCACTTCCATGGAAGATGCTGGCTCTTTGTGGCTTCTGTCGCTGGTGGTCGGCTCCGTGCTGGGGCTTTGCAGCACGATTCAGCCAAGGCGGCAGTCTTTGCAAACCAAGAACTAAGCCCGAGCAACTAGCAGTCATCGCGGTAAATGCTGATAAGGCCAGTCCTGAGCATCGATGTTGTCAGGCAAAACTTCCAATAGATTGCCAGTTCTGACAAGTTCATGCAGTTCCGAAGCTGCTACAGGAGAGTCTGCAAGAAGGACCGAGACGAGAAGTCTTTGGCCACCTGCAACGGCGACTCCGAAAGCAGCGGCAGCAGCCAGGCCAGGTGTCGGCATGACGGAAGCCGGCATGAGTCAGCATTGCACACGGTGGGCAGGGAATCGGAAAGTTAGATCTGGTGATCTCGTGGTACAATCGTGCTATGACTTGTCGCCATGCAGGAGGATGCCATCTAATCTCGCAAGATGCGGAGACCTGAAGAACGGGCAGCTGCCTGAGCATGTCCTGCACAGATGTGGAGCAGCGTTGTGCATGACATTCTGCTATCTCGCCTGGGAAGGTCCATGCAAATGCAGCGAGCCGTCAGACAAACAGCTGGCCAACTTTTCCTGGTAGATGCAAGTGGTTGCAGATCACTGGCAGTCAGCTCGACGGTTGGTTCTGCAACAAAACGTTGCAGGCTAATGATACTTTTGCCGCACAGAATCTGACTGGCTCTCAAGTGGGGCAGAGATGTGATCTTCAGGTTTAGCGATGAAAAAACTAAAACGTGCTTGAAAATTCTGCCTCGCCGTTTGTTGAGCAGCTTGTGGTCTCCTTTAAAGCACAGGCATAGCTCGGATGATTGCGACGGAAGTTCCTTCCGCATGTTTTCGGCCCACTGCTTCGAGCCAGCAACCGCAGGCAATCATGCATCCACACTGGACACGGGCGTTCATAGTTCGTAAGCTTATGTGGATGGATGAAAAGGATGTGTATGCAGTCGCATTTACACCTTGTTTGTGTGTGTGCGCGTGTGTGTGTGTGTGTGTGTGTGTGCGGGTGTGTGTGTGTGTGTGTGTTTTTGTTTGTTTGTGTGTTTGTTTGTTTGTTTGTTTGTTTGTTTGTTTCTTTCTTTCTTTCTTTCTTTCTTTCTTTCTTTGTTTCTTTGTTTCTTTATTTGTGTGTTTGTGTGCTTGTGTGTTTGTTTGTTTATTTGTTTGTTGCTTTGTTGGTGTGTTTGCTTGTTTGTTTGTGTGTGCGTATGTAAATAATATACATAGGAAGAGAGGGATTTATGTGTCTTTTTTGTTTAATTATGTTTTCTATGTCGACAGATATGCATAAATGTGCGTATAGGCAGTATAGGTGCGTATGTATATTATATGAACTGTATATTATTGCATATATAGATACATATACCTATACATCTATACACAAGTTGATGCGATACAGGCATACACAGTAGTCCCCCAGTAATTATTTGCAACGTACTTCCCATCCGTTTGTCCGAGTAACCTGCCGGTACCACTACACTGCTGAACTGCAGACGTCGGGTCGAGGTAACACCTCAGAAGGCTGGCCTGTCCTTGTTGAGTTTTGCGTGCAGGAATGTTTGATGATGTTGTCGAATGCATGGAGCCCAGTCCTTCGAAACACACATGGGTGGAGTGGCCAAGCCTGCCACGTGCCAGCCACCTGAATTTGCCTCAGGTCATCTTGCAGCAGATGGATTACAGCCAGCGTCAGGACACGCAGGTAGCTGTGGAAGAGGTGCCTTCGATGGAAATCGTGGGTCGAATTGTACGCCCACCTTGGAGATTGATTGCCCAAACAGACGAGTGCTCCACTTGCAAAAAACTGAACTTCGGCTGCAACTGTTCGGCTGCATGATTTGCTCTTGCAGGCCGTTGCCCACCCTACCAGTATACGCAACGCTTCCGCCTCAGCTTGATGGATTTGGCATGCATTTGATTGGGAGGCGTTTCCATTACAACCTTTGGCGGCGTCCCTGCACTGCAAGGGCATTTCAGCAGCCCACAAGCCAAAACACATCGGAATCACTCCGTAGCGATATCGAGGCCAATGCTGACCTCCTCAGGCCGGAAGCTGTTCGTGCACATGCATGATTCCCTCATGGGAAACGGAGCCGCGTGCGATTGCATGACTCTGCTGCGAAGGTAAGACGTGGTTGCGAGCAACCCATGAGTAGATCAGTCCCCGTTGCAATCACCTGTGACCCATTTGGTTTACGCTTTGGTTTGCTTTCGACTACACTGTTGGTGTCGGGGCAGCAGGCTTGCTTCACAAGTGCTTAATAAGCATTCCTGCCTCCGTGTCGTAGCAGGCCATCCTGTTAAGCACTTCATGCTGAAGTGACACTCTGGGCAGTGCAGGCAAGTGGACATCCGCAGTGCCATCCAACGCACTCATCACTGGTCACCACTGAGGGAAGAGGCTCGACCCGCAACTTCCGACCTTCCAACAAGAAGCATCGCTGATTCTGAAAACAGATTAACAAGACAGTAGCTTCCTGCCGTCTGCTTCTCTGGCATCGACTCGTGTGCCTTGTAGTTCCGAGTCTATCTGCTCATGAGCTGGATCGCACTATTCTCATGAGCGGCGCTTGAAGCTGCAGCCCGCGATCTCGGAGGTTCTCTTCCTTATGACTGCCAAAGATGACCCATTGGGCATGTTCGACGCACCAAAGGCACGACCGTGTGACATGCTGGACTTAGACGGCTGCAGAAGTTCGGTCTGAGTGCTCAATAGTTCGCCTTTGCCAGGATCGTCACGTCGGCAACCAAGCGGCAAAGCATTGAAATCTCTTCTGCCTTTAGAGCAAGAACTCTCGACTCCCGGGGCTGGGCACGTTTGTGCAATGGGGCGAGGCAGGTGGGACTCGCTTAAAACCTGGGAGCACAGCGAATGGGACTGCAAGGTCTTCCCTTGGCTGGAGGTGAATGCACGCTTCGGTGCAGCAGGCCCAGGCAATACATCACTATGTTGCAGGCAGGCGTATTTGGCACAACCGTAACTGCACTTTGCGCTTCAGTAGCCCATCCAGCATGTTTGACGTTGTTACCTTCGTGCAAAATGCGCAACGATGCCTTCTGCTTGCGTCAAGCTTGTCCAAAGGTCATTGAGAGATGTCAGCCGAAGCAAAGTGGCGCTGCCAAGGTCGAGTCGGTTTGAAGGGGAACTCGCCTTCGCGACACTGTCTTCCAATGTTCATGCTTTAAATCTTGGGAGTCGTGAAAATGTCTCAGGGCCTTGCTGCACTTCGAATCTTTTGCCATTGCCTGCAGGAGAGCCTGTTTGGCATCGGCGGTTAGAGGGAAAAAGTGGGAAAGTCAGCAACTTTCTTCGACGATCCTCACGCAAGTCTCATGGTACAAGTATGTGGAAGCATGTGCCTGCCGCAAGTGGACTTCCAAAACTCTTTGACACGTGTAGCAAGATTGTGGATCAATCGTGCACCTTCTCAATATATGGTCGCGATACAGTGGCATTGTAGAAACAATGCTGCCACGTTTGACTATTGGAGCGTCATCATGATGTTTGTTGTATTCTATTTCTTTCACATCTCTCTGGGCATTGAAAGAAACTGGTAAATCGTATGTACGTAGTAGTTAGGATGACGATTTTCAGATCAGCGGAGGCCCTAACACACGCGATGAAACCGACTTGAATAATATACATATATATATAGATAGTATTCATATATACTAGTTAGGATGATTATATACAGATAAATTGAGGCCTCAAAAAATTTGATGAAATTGAATGATTTCACTGAATCGATGATTTCAAAAATGAAACGAAAAAATATTTCGGATATCTACAGTAGAGATGAATTTGCTAAAAAAATTTAGAATTTTGATTATAAATTTCATGATTTGATTGTATTTTCTTTTATTCAATTGAATATTGGGCTTTAAATGAGAATTTGCGAAAACTAGGGTTCTTTGTTTTGGGAGCCTTCTTAAAAAAGATCTTATTATTTAAATTAATATATAATGTCATATTTTCGGAAGCCCGAGATATATTTATATATATATATATCTCGGTCTTATCTGTTTTATTCGATATTAAATGGTAAAGAATGATATGGTTGTATGGAATTAGATAAAGAGGTGAATTGATTTTAATTGATTTAATATAAAATGGGATTCTCTCAAGAAGATATTCTAGGAAATGAAAATTATTAAAGAATTGATCGTTCTATATATTAATTTTTTCATAGAAAAATTGAATGAATATATTTGAAGAAAAAATCTTTATAGATATTTACGTATATAGGCGGGGCATATAATTTATAATTTTAAGATTAAAAGTTTTTTTTTCGATAATGGCTATTTGGATTGGTTCTATTACATGGGATCGAATTTCTTGAGCACATTTGAAAGAGAGAGAGAGAGAAAGAGAGAGAGAGAGAGAGAGAGATTTATGAAGAGATATGATGAAGGTATCGAATATTTTTTTCTAGAAGTTTGTTTGTTTTTCTAGGCGCGTTGATTTTCGAGATTTTAGAGAAATATATGGGGGTTTCCGAAAATAGGGGACCCTAATATAGTACCCCAAATAGTAGGATCCTTATTATAAGGACCCTAAGATAAGGTACCCTAATTTTCGGAAATAGCTTTCCGAGAGAAAATATATTATTAAGGCGTTCTTAGAAATTTATAGAATTTTAATTTCGAGAGCATATTTTTTTCTTATATTTAAGAGAGAAGGATATAGGCTTGGAGGGATATATGATTTGGAGGAATAAGATATGAATAATATTTCGGATATCTATAGTAGAAATAAATTTGTTAATTTTTTTTGGAATTTTGATTATAAATTTTATGATTTGATAATACTTTTATTTTTTATTTAATTGAATATTGGGCTTTAAATGAGATTTTGCGAAAATTGAGATTCTGTATTTTGGGAGCCTTCTTAAAAAAAAGATCTTATTATTTAAATTAATATATAATATTGTCTTATTTTCAGAAGTCCGAAATATTTATATATATATATCTCGGTCTTATTTGTTTTATTCGATATTAAATGGTAAAGAATGATATGGTTGTATAGAATTAGATAAAGAGGTGAATTGATTTTAATTGATTTAATATAAAAAAGAGATTCTCTTAAGAAGATATTCTAGGAAATGAAAAATTATTAAAGAATTTGATCGTTCTATATATTGATTTTTTTCATATATTAATTGCATGAATATATTTGAAGAGAAATCTTTATAGATATTCTCGTATATAGGTGGGGCATATAATTTATAATTTAAGATTTGTAAAAAGATTTTTTCGATAATGGCTATCTGGATTGGTTCTATTACGTATGATCGAATTTCTTGAGCACGCGTGAAAGATAGAGGGAGATATTTATGAAGAGGTATGATAGAAGCATCGACTATATTTTTCTAGAAGCTTCGTTATTTTTCTAGGTACGTTGATTCTCGAGATTATGGAGAAATATATGAAGAAATATCTTTCCCAGAGAAAATTTATTATTAAGCCGTTGCTAGAAATTTATAGAATTTGAATTTCGAGAGTATATTTCTTTCTCATATTTTCGAAAGAAGGATATGGGTTGGAGGAGTCATGGATAAAGGTATGAATAAATATAGATAGGTGAGCAATTAAATAGCCACACAGATGGATACACATATAGATAGACAGACACACAGACAAATATAGGCAAAATAAATATATGCTTCTATAATTACCCAATAGGAAAAAATATAATTTTCAAAATAAAGATGCAATAATTTTTGAGATTTAAAATCTTTATTTAGAAAATATATTTTTAAAATCACTAATATGCTGGTCAAACCCCTAGAATTTTAAGGCCGTACGAAAAACTAAAATTTTTTTTTAGCCGGATTATATCGTACTCGATATAGGAAATTTTTAAAAATCATATTAACTCGAAATATCTTAAAGATCCACGAAAAAAAAAATCGAGAGCTAAAGACCCACGAAAATAAAAATAGAACTAAAAAATAAAGATCGAAATGTATTCAGTAATCAATTCGACCAAAAAAATCTTTTTATTAGAAATGTAAATAAATTTTCTATTTCTCTATCAATAATATTACAATTTAAATTTTCTATTTTCTAGAATTTCAATATTTTAAGTATAAATTTTCGAAGCAATCAGACCTCGAAGAATTAAACTAATTCCTTTCATAAAAATCAGAAAACTTATTATCTTAACCTAGATTAAGAATATTCATATAATCTCGTAAGAAAAAATATAAATAATCAAAAACGTATTTTCGAAAAAAAATTTACAAAAAATAGAATCTAAATTCAAGTCTCAATTTCTAAATAAAATTAAAATAACCCAAATACAAATTTGTTAGAATTTATAATTTTGCTCGAATTGGATAAAGATATCGTCTCTCTTTTTTCGGAAGCCTAGTAACCGCCGGCCTTGTCCCAGCTTCCGGTTGTAATTCCAACGACACCAACCAGTCTTCGTACACGCCAGCCGACCATATTATTAGAGAATAATTCTATATTTGTGTATTTATATATATATATATAAATTTACACATGGGTGTGTGCATCGTGGGTCCCACAACCAAACCCCTGCTTCGGTTGAAATTGTAGCTTTTTGTTTGACTTGATCGTCGTGCAAAATGAATTATGGTAGCCCGGCTTCCAGCTACCTCATTGGTATAAATATGTGCAACAATCGCTTCGTTGTGAAGCATCAAATGACATTGAAATCATGTTTCTATTTCATACACCTAGGCACCTCAAGCACCTGGGACCCAAGGTTACGCAAGAATGATTCGACCGTACCTGTCACATTCTCTCACTGATAATTTTGAAAGCAATCACAGTGCTGAATCCAACGGTGCTCTGAGAAGCCCAGCCACAGAGTGCGATGCATCCAGATCAAGAAATTTGGAGAGAAACCGACCGGTATGGGGTTGCAAGCGATGGGGCAAAACAATGACGATGGGGCCTAGGGCATAAGGGCCCACGCAGCCTGTGAAGCAGCCACATAGCAATTGCCAAAGATTCTTCTCAGAACCACCGGAAGCCGCGTGCAGCCCGTGACCTGCTTGCGGTGTTAGGAAACCGTCGTTGAGATATCGCGCTTGCGGATGCTAGGGCAACACCCTCGCCTGTCGGCAATGGCCTCGCGAGTTCGATACCCACACTCCTCCTCACAAACACTGGTGGCATCCAAATGACACCGCATGCAAGGACCACACGTCCGTCGACTGCTTGATGAATGTCAACAGAGTCTAGATTTGGCGACTCTGACCAACGGGCTAGGGTCGCGAATGTTTTTCTTGTGAACACTCTGGATAGGCAGTGGTGCAAACATAATAATATCCAAACAGAAAAGCTCCAAGAAACGAGCATCATGCTCCAGCCTGCATCATGGCCTCAATGGCCTGATTGGCCGACTCTTTGCGCAAACCTAAGTCATCTCTGCACACAACGCACCGATGCATCTTGCGTCTCGATCCTATCCGATTTTTGCATTGCCCTCGCACTGCTGCCGACTTTCAGCCACAGAGCACCGGATCAGTTACTCCTACAATTCACGAGAGACCTTTCAGGTTCGTGCTTGAGCAGCAAGCATCACACCCTGAATCACCTTCAACTCGCAAGATTATTAGATCGAGAAACGTTTATGGTCCAACTGCCCCAGCAACCACTGCATCACAGACAGATTTATTCGTGATTTGTGTGCCACATGCAATCACTGTGGCTGGGATGGCTTTACTTTCGCTTGAGCTGCGAGAACATACACACGTACATACTGACCGTGCGTGGCTAACGCGAAACCCTCGCCGCAACTTACCCAACTCCGAGTCTTTCTCCAACAATTGAAAAGGTGTAAAGGGCTTGAACCTCCTGGGGGCCCAAGCCGAGTGCTCTCGGCGCCGTGGTGCCTTTTGCGCCGCCGGCAAGGAGAGTGGGACCTGTCATGCGTCTGTCGACCATCGTGAGGACTCGTCGGGCGTCAGTCTGTTGCCACGCCGAACGAGGCCAGTGGCATATTGACTAATATCGCTATTGAAGGCACGTGATGTAATCCTCCCAACCATGTGAGGTAGGCTTGCCTGTACCGTCGCCAGCTTGCGTACATGCGCGAGGGCTCTTCAGCGAAGCTGAAGCAGCAGGGTCGTCCTCTGCAGAGAAGACGGAGTAGTTGTTTTCCTGCCAGAGCGAGTTCCGTGACAACGTCACACAATGAAGAGACTTAGAAGACGGTCACCAGTGTATCAAAGGCAAACCACCCGCGGTAAGATCGTTGAAAAGCACTGATTCGAGACCAGGCTGCAAAACGCAACCAGAGACAATCCAAAGCCTCACACTCACACATTATCCCAACGTTGCCCTCCCTTCGAGATCTTCAGGTCTATTCTTGCCCATCTCCTGGTTGCGAACCTGGAGCGGCGGAGCAGCATCCTGACGAGGAGTAAGACGATTGGCTGCTGTTGGCCTATGCTTGTTTGCCAGTTCCCAGCAGTTCGGTCAAGACAGTCCCGCGTGAGCATAGCATGCACGATTCAGGCTGACGCTTCTCAATCCTTCGCGTCGCTTTACGCCGGGAGTTACTGATGAGCAAAACGGAACAGCGTGTTCCACAAAACACTATTCGTTTGCGACCTTCTGCGCGTCGGATGCATGTTCGATCTCCCACTTCAGGAGGTTGGACTGGTTCCTGGCAATCCGACTCAGGTGTCGCTACTGCCGATCCAAGGTCAAGCACTCGCAGCTACCTCTCGACTTCGCCATGCATACTCTACCCCGGATCTGAAACAGGAGTCGCCAAATAAATCTTGCTCCATCCTGCCTTCCGACTTGCTTGGGATGCTTCATCAGAGTTGAAGAGTCGCCTGCCAACTCGGGTACTAGCAGGGTAGTGTCTACCAGCTCCACTCGATTGAGTGGCGAGGTATAATATGAGATGTTGGTGACGTCCCTCTTATTCTCCAGGCTGGTTGCCGCGGCTGCCTTCGAAATGAGAGACCCGCAGTTAAACTCCGATCCTTGCCAAGTTCAGAACCAAGCCAAGTGCAGTCCGCAGCCTTGCCTAAGAAGGATGTTTCGCGAGCATTGTTTTGGCTCGCTAGAATCTGCGACGAGTTCCTGCCAAGCCGCATCGCCCGTGAATATGTCTAGCCGATACTGTCCTAGGTGGCATCTTCAGCATCACCTTGTCGACAGCTTGGGAGCTAAAGTGAACATAAGTGAACGAAGCCATGACCATCCATGTCTTGACTGCCTTGAAGCCATGCGCTGCTGACGCAGATCTTTGGCCCACACGTCCACGTCGTCCATGCCTCGTGAAGAGTTGTATGTTCAAGCAGTTACATTATTGCCTATACTGAAGTATGCAACAGTGCTGGTGTCTGTAAGCACAGAGTGCTCAAACCCATGAACGACGCATGGAGCTAACCTGCTAGTTGGCATGCACAGGCATATCGAGCAGATTCGATGAGCTACTTGTGATTGTGGGCATTGCTGCGACAATCTGCTACTGCAGCTGCCGATCTGAAAAATATCTGATGCGGGCATCTCACAACTATGCGATCACCAAGGAAGCGCATGTGCCTGCGCCACGAAGGCCTGGGTGACAGGGACGGCTCCATCGACTGATGCACCACGACTGCAAGAATGAAACCGGATTCGTACTCGCATGTCCTTCGAGCTTGACCATTAATCGAGTTGCCCAGAAGATTCTTGGCAGGCGTTGGCGCTGCTCGGGGAGGCGGCGCAAGTTCCTCACGAGCACACATGCCCCACTTGACCATGGGAATTGAGCAGAATTGAGCACAGTGTTCATGGATGGAACCATCATGGTGGACACACAAAGCCGGGGTCGGCCGGGTCGGCAGCCCACAAGACAACGGCACGCAGGTAAGTCGGGACCGACCAGCACGCAAACGAAGCAGAAGACGCACGTCGTCCAGGACGACGCAGCCGGCAGCCTGCTTGAGCACGCGTCGTACTGCCAGAGCACAACTTCATGCCTACCAGAGCACGGTTGAGGTCCGGTCCTGGCATGGTGGAGCGCAACTGAAGAACCAGCGCTGGTGTTGCACGCCGACACATTGGCCCAAAGCAGCACGGAGTATAAAAGCCGGAAGAAAGTCACGTGATCACCACATGGGCGATCCAAACGGATCCGCGAACCGGGCAAGCACTGCTTGCCTGCACAGCAACTCCGAAGGTAAACAACATCCAAGAGCCAGTGCAAACCGCACCGTCACGGCAAAACCCCTTGATCAAACCGGGTGCAACAGAATCTGGAGCTATCCGTGGCACACAACTGGTGTGGGCGCAGTCGACTAAACATCTCTGACCGCGTCACTACCGACTCCATAGTCACAGCGTGCATCAGTGCATAGCCATCACGTGCCACAAGAACAAACCCCAACCAGGCAACCAGGCACGATCAAGCGTCTTGCGAAAGCAGGCAGGCCTACCAGCCGCTGGCAAGGTTTTTGCGCTGCGAGCAGACGGCTTGCCGAGGAAAGAGGACTATGTCGCTGTTCTGTTCAGCCAAGCTCTTGTGCCAGCTGCTTGTCCGACACCTTTTGCTTCGTGTGTGGCGAACGAGTTCGGGACACTTGCTCGTTCCGGGATCTATGGGGGGGAGTATGGGCTGGATCCACCTGCATTGGCCAAGGGCCAAAGGGCCTGTCGTCCATGTAACTCTCGCAGCCTATGGAGAACCCTGACTGGGACCCGTGACGTGAATAGCTTGGCAGTTGGGCATGGCTCATGTGTCCTGGTGGGTAGTCTTTGTGAGAGCCGTGGTCGGGTTGCAGCGCGTGTTTCCCGAGTCCTGACATGCCACAAGCACACGCTAATCAGCGCGATACCAGGTTGCCGCCGCTGCTAGAAAGCTTGCACTGAGCCGTCCTGCTGCAGTCGCATCTTTGTGCTGGGTGCAGCTCGGCCCTCGGTAAGTCGGTAGGGAGACGTAGGGCCGAACACGGCTTAAACCTACTCCATACTCCCGTATAATTGCGGAGGTCGAACCCAGCATGGGTGCGTTGTTTTCTGCGATCTCGACAGCTGGTCTGTGCACTGAAGAACATGCACCGAGGCTCCCGACCTCGCGGCGACGCGGCGACGAGCGCGAGGAAGAACCACCATTCTGCAGGTGCTAAGCATGAGCTGTGTTTCAGAGACCGGTTCTGTCTTGCGCTGACATGTCTCACAGAAAAATTCCGAGCGTACCAGTTAACACTGTTAACACAGTCATGTTGACAGGAGTCGGAGTCTGCTGGAGCTCCTCGAGCTGAGATTGGAATGCAAGCGGAATGGGACGCCCATCTAGCACTCGTGATTGCAATGGGGAACCCCGTTGCGAGAAGCCCGTTCTGGTCTATGTCGGTGGGTGGATGAGCCCGGGCTCAGGAAGTCGACCGGCCCACCTCCCAAAAAGCACTCGGAGGCGGCGCCGTGGAAGCGGGAGCAGGGGAGGCCTTCGTGGAGCATGAATTGGCTCTCCAGCAGATCAAAGACGGCCGCTTCGAGTGCTCTCATGGCCAGCATGCCTGCGTCTCTGAGCCGAACAGACGGCCGAAGGTGGTTGTGAAGTCCTCAGTGTGCCCACGAAACAGCTCTACATCCCCTGCCTGGAATCTAGAGTCCACTGAATCGAAATGGTGCAAACAACACCCAAGAGGAGACCATGCATCAGTTGCTGTCCTACCCAGCTTAGTATGTGCAGCATGATTCATGAGAGCGCCCCAACATCTCACTAGCTTGTCCTGCATGGCCGTTCGCAGCAGTCTGCCGGAGCTCAATATATTTGCTGCTACCACCAGCCGTGTGGAACTTGTGTGGCTGCGTTGTTCTGCTACATTAATTGCTTTAAGAATTGCCGGGTGGAAGTGTCCTGTCCGGTTGAAGCGGCTAGCATAGGAACTAACCATAAGACAGAACGAATACATAAGTGGCGGCTTGAGCCAAGCGCAGAACCAGCACAGTGGCAACAAAGATTGCGAATGCGACCTCTGCACACCTGGGCCAACTGCCTTCAAAAAAAATGCTTCAAGTGGCAGTTATTCTGGACCGGCCTGGACAGACTCTCGAAACCGTCACCATCGCGGCTTTAGACAGGCAGGTCCGAAGATTTTGTTCACACAACCAAGCGCTTGGCCCGTGTCACTGAGGCAGAAGACGCGTTTAGACCACACTTTCCTTGCTTATTGGGTGCACGGTGGCAGCTGCGAACGTCACCTCGGAGCCCCTTCAAATTACTTACCAGACGCGGATTTCTGGTGCATTTCTGGCGTGTGATGGCGTGAGGTTGAGATCTGTTGTCGAGTTGTCACACTGTCGAGCCATGCAGCCCAAGTCAGCTCTGCTGTGTGCGGATCATCCGCTCATAGACCTTGCCACTTTCGAGGTTAGGAATAACTGTTGCTTGGTCCTGGTTACCTGATTCATGGCCGAATCTAGTGTGGAAAAGGCTGATTGTTTCACTCTCAGTGTCAGGCTGCTCGGTTCTTCTCATCCGCTTCCTTCTGCCGAAGGCGCACCTGCACCGAGAGACGTGTAGCACGGCACAGGATGTTTTCTGTTTCTAAGGGAATGCAGTGTCACGATCCAGTACCTACCAGAAAGCTCCCGAGCTTGTGGAAAATCATAGAATCGAATCATGGGACGCAACCCACAGCATTCCTCGAGTCCTGAGGACCCTCAACACCCCTACTCGCAAATCAAAGTTACACAAACCAGCTGTGGCAGGTGCTCAGAATTGCGCGGCTGATTGCTGCCACATCCCTGCAAGGCCTGCCCTCCTCCAAATTCAAACTCTCTGGCTCCACATCCCGGCCTTGTCGAGTTCCCGCTTGATCTCTGCATTCTCTGGATCCACCTGCGCTGCCCGTCGCAGGTCCTCGCGGCGAAGGCTGTCATGGCAGGTGCAAGATGATTCGAGGACCCCAGCTCAAGATCAAGAGCTCAAGCCTGACACTGTAAGCGCGATGACTTCGGGACTTGACGGAGGATTCACTGTGCTTGAAGCGGAAGATTAAATGGTTTGACCTGTACGACGTGCATGTTATCCCAGCAGATGAGCGAAACTACATGCGGTACTGCTTCAAACGTCTCCGGCCTCAGCGCTTTCCGAAACTGGCAAAGCACTGTGCATGAGGCTTAAGGCATGCACCGGACTTTTCTCGCCATTGTATATGTGTAGCATTCTGCGAATCGAGAGGGAAAATAATCCTCAGATGGCATCCATGACAGGATTGCATGAGAAGAATGCTATGGGCAATAGTATTTTACACCATCTGGGGCCAATTCATGTCAGAGAATGGTGTATCTTGCACAACCAAAAAAACAACACAAAATCTCCCCCAATCAACTACAGAAATCAGGCATGGGGTCTCCGCAACGACTCAGGATGCAGCCAAGCTTCCGGATGATCGGCGACTTCAGCGGTCTGGAACAAACCAGGAGCACTCAGGCGCGAACAGGCTTATAAACAGTTGGCGCGTACCCCTGAATTCAGATGCACGGAAGATGTTGATGTTGCTGCACTCTTTCAGGAAAGTTGCTTCCCGTGAAAAGTAAATCCGAGCAACGTGTGCACACAACATGCTTCCAGCCGAGCCCTTCTACTGTACCAAAGGCCGTTGCCAAAATCTCGGCGCTCCAACTGTCCCCTCTCAGTGATCTGAAGAAGAGCGGCACCATGCAAGGTAGCAACTGCATACATGTGGCATGAGCTTCCTCTGGCATGACTGTCAGAGCCTTGGGAGGAGACATTCCGAAGCATTCCACGGGCTAACGGGCAGTCGTCTCCATCAGCTTTGCAATCACAGGCACTTGTGGCAAATGGTCATTATTTCAAGTTATACAGGATACGCAGAACATCGAGGCGACTTGCCGCGGGCTTTGACCCGAGGACAAATTGCATCCATTCTTGTGGACATGCGAGGGGCATTCTGGTCGCAGCACATCTTGTCTTCCGGCACTCTCAGCTTTTCATGCCATCCGTACAAACCTCTCCGAGACTTGTACACCCTTTTCCGTTGTGCCTGCTGAACCACACGCTGTTTGCGCAAGCAGGTACTAGCACGTCGGAAAACAGGAACTCGGTGCTAGCGGCCCGAAACGCTCATGCCTCTGGACATGTCTCAGCACCTCCTTACCCCCAAAAGGCAAAGCTTACCCAGCAGTCGCAGCTGCAGTTCTGCTTGATTTTTAGTACTGGGTGCAAGCCCGGGGGTTTGTCTGCAAGCAGTCCAGCGCCGCCTTGAGTCGAACCCAACTCAAAAGCTACTTTTGTACTTCGTCGGCGTAGTCCTACTTGGTAGCTTTGCTCTGCGTTTCACACCTTGCCCAACTGTGACGCAACTCAGCAGATATCACGCCTAGTGGCCAAAGGGTGGCATCAGCCCATCAAAAGAAAGAGAACAAAGCCCAGCAGCTGTTCTCAAACAGCTGCTTTGAAGTTTTACCTGACCCATCACATGCTGTGTGCATGGCGGCAATGTCGCTTCCGTCTGAGCAATTCCTTCACAGAAGCACATAGTGGCAGGACTTAAGCCGGGACTTTCCTGGATGCAGAACCGAATTAGCCGCGGAAGATGCAGCTTGCTTTGTGCAAGCGTGGCTCTGGTAGACTATGGACATGGCCACAAACAGCGCCCGCATCTCGCCCAGTTCATCACGGCATGGACTGAACAATCAAACAGTTCTGTCCAGCCAGAACTTGAGCTCCTCAGTGGACGTGCCGATGTCCGGCAAGGCCATGAACGAACTCGGTTTCTCTTGTCTCTGCCAACTTCTCGTACTGGCACGTCCAAACTCAGAATGTAGAAAAAGTCGTAGATCCAGTCACTGCTAGCGCCGTGACGATCTCTTCAGGACTGGCTTTCCCAAGTAGTGAGCATGGCCATGCTGCTGCCGAGAGCCATGCAGACCCCAGCACCGTCCAAGGATGCTGGGCGAGTGCACTGACTCTGATCAGCAACGCTGTCTACGATCGAGAACTTTCAGGATCTGACACTTCACGGCGTCTTACGGCCTTACGACCCAGGCCGTGACCGTCCCCCTAGTTTGCCTCTTTACTTTTAACTCTGGTACCACCACCATCGAGCATCAATCCGGTTTAGCACCTTCAAAGGTTTAGGAACCGAGAACTTCGTTTTTCGTTTGTGATTAACGATGAAGCAGCTCGCAGCGTAAGGCCATCTTTACCCAAGCTCACTACGGCCATGACTCCTCTTCAGAGACGGAGCAGCTGTTAATTGTGCTGCAATGATCAGCGTTGCGTCTGCGAATCTGAAGCCGAAGGACTCTTGAAAGGCAGTAAGCCAGAAATACTTAGTTTGACAGATGCAGATCATCGACTCTCACCACTGCAGACACTTGCAACCGAAGGCTTGCCATTACGACGGCATGGCTGCCTGGTTGCATGGAGGCACAGAGTCACAAGGCAGTGAACTTCCGCTTACTCCGATCTTGATCACAGCTGTCTGTGGCCAACAGGCAACGCACACACACACACACCAACTTAAAACGAGATGAGCAAACCCCCTCCGGTCACGCTGCAACCATGCATCCAACTGGCAGGAGCCTGGAGCCTCTGATATCAAATAACTAGTGTGGCCCTGTGCCTCCTTCCGTTACACTTGCCGACGGCACTTTATGCGGATGTAAAACAGCTGATGGAAACGGCCCCGGCTTCGGTTGAAAGCAAACATCCGAGAGGCAAATGCAACGCACTAGGTATTGGGCACTCTCGTATTTACGCTGTTACAGAAACAGCCCGGCATGAGCCTTCAAACGAAGCACATCAACGATTTGCACATGCAAAGGGTGCTGAGGAGACCGAGGATCCCGAGGGGAAACCGGTCGCGAAGCGTTTCACTGCGCGACCTAGGCGTGGCAAAGACGTGGTAAGTCATCAAGCCCCTCTGCATTGGCCGGCTTGCTGCATCGCAGAGCCTGTCCACTTCACATCGTAGCCAACCCGCATCTTCAACAACCAAGCAACCCAGAGCTTGCAGACAGGCGACCAACATCTCACGCTTCGGTGAGTTCTTTTTCCTCTTTCTTGACATTGGGCAATCGGTGGACCTGGGGCATTGAAGGAGCGAACCCTCGTCTGTGTAGAGAATGATATAAGCATGAGCATCAACATCTGCGGAAGCTACAATCCCCCGCCCTGAACGGCTCGAATCAAGTGGCGGCGGCGGCAACCTTCAATCATTCAAAGTCCTCTTACAAGAGCATTCGGCCTGCACGGAGCCGTCCTCCCTGAGGTCGACCTTGTTGCACTGTAGAGTGGGAAAAACTAAAGCAACTCGAGATGGGCCGCTCAGTCCTGAATTCGGAACATGCTTTGCTCAACAACAACTACTCAACAAGCCGCTGTGCAGGCAAGTCATCAAGACGACACAAATTGGAGTGATTATGATAAACTATGACTGATCACAGTGATACAGACCACTTTATACTCTGTACCACCCCCACACGGTGGGAAGCTAGTCCAAGTTGACATGCTGCATCCCACAATCCTAGCTAGCCATGTTGGTGGGTGTTTGACTCATCCCTTCGGTGGTACCGAACACCTAGAAGAACAAAACAACTGAGGTGGCGACCAAAGCTCGCTGCTCCAGGTCGTTCTCCTGCGGCCGAAACCGGCTTACAGCCAGAAATCCTCACTTGAGGACTGATACGGCGATTCTGGTTGAAAGCTGAACCCACTCCAAAAGACCATCTCAATTAGGATTCAAGTAGCCGGAAAGGAAGATTTGAGGGAGGACTGGTACACCTGCACGGAGGTGCTTCCTTGTGTCGTGCAGGTGAAATGCTCGGGGTTCTTGTCACAAACTCATACACAGGGGCAGCAGAAGCACGATCCTAAAGAGCGCAAGCTCTCTGAGCGAATTGTGCCGCACTGCGTCACTGCATAATTTCGACGATTTGCTTCGTGTTCAGCCTAGAAGCGCCTGAGGGAAAGCTCTGCTAAACATAAAGCTCTTCTGATCCGTTTGCACGGCGTTGGGCACACCTCCGGATGGGCGGTGCTGTCCAGGAGGTGCTCCGCTAAAGAGTCCTGGCGCAGAGTTAGGTGCCTTCAGGGCTGGAGGCCAGTTTTGCTTGGGGCTTCAGCTCAACTTTAGCCAGATGAATCCCGTCTTGGAGCACCCTGGCCTAGACAAAGGAAGCAAGTGCAATCCCACAGTGGGAAGCTGTTGGGCACATGGCTGTGCCTCCAACCAGCGCGTGATTGCCTTAAAGGGAGAATCTTCCGGAAACAGCAGCCTAGCAGTACTTGTCGGTGCCTGCCTGACATCATTAGAAGCCTGCAAACTCCACATGGGTTGTTGTCTGGTTATTGTATATTGGCGTCCGGGTGCAGCAAACGATGACTTACCAACATTCGTAAGCAGCTGCGTTGAGATGTCGTCACCAAGTTAGTGATTGCAGATGAACGTAGGCGGTTCGACATGCAAATCAGGCGGTCAAACATAGCTGGAGCAATGATGGATTCGGATGGTTTTGGCGAAGAGCCGGTTGGAGGACAAATGATTTCGACACGTTTCGCGAGACTTTGCCAAGAACCGCCAGGAACTCCAGTGCATGTGTTGCGGCTTGGACAAGTGGTGGCCGAACCAGAGCCTGAAATGCCAGGCTCAGCTCCGCGTTGTCTTAGCAGCAATCTATGAGCGCTTGCTGACCCGCGCGATCAGCAGAACCCCTCGGTCGCACACTGTCTTGTTGAGTTATCGACAGATTGACGCTCTCGTTGTCGCCGCCGGAAACAAATAAAACACCTTCGCGGTCTTGCCTGATGTGTGCCTGTCCTAAGGGGTGAGAGCAGGGCAGGGTAGGGGGCAGATGGGATGAGGCTGGAGTTGAACAGGGGACGGGTTTGACCATGGCTCACCCCACCCCCACCCTCCGTAGCCCCTAACCAATCTCGTCGATTCTCAGACTCATACGGTTCAAAATGCAAACTTCAACTTGAGAACTCTGCCTGATCTGTGTCTTCTCTGCCGACTCCCCTGAAATCTGATCTTTATCAGCCGGTTGCGTCAGATGTCTTCACGAAGCCCACATGATGTCCACTAGATTCATTTACATAGTTTAATTTAGTTAACTTACTCTGAGCCCCGTGCGCGCCGCAGTGGCCTGGCTCCGTAAGCAGGGTCGAAACCCTCCTGGACCACCCGCTCCTTGGCAGCGTTGCACGTCTGATCTTACTGGTTCACACTGCATCACTGACTTTTCTTGGCAGCTTCTGGTTGCTTAGCGGAGACACATGTGTTTCGACTGCCCTGACTCTTGCGAAACTGACAAAAGACCTTGTACAGCAAGCAACAAAGTGCTCTCCTATGTCCATACAGGACTTCAGGTAGTCGCAAAGACTATCCGGACACAGGCAGTCGCACCTTCAAGTGCCGAAGCCCCCAAGGTTAGTACAGTAGATCTACGTAAGAGGAGCAAAAATTGTGAGATTGTGAGGATGCTCGTGCTTCCGTGTGCGAATGGGAGCCGGAGGACAGCGGTGACAACAGAACTAGACTCCTCACTGCTCACACAGCATCTGCAATCCCACCCCCGCCTTGAAGCGCGCCGTCAACGAGACGTGCATGCCAGCCTGCCGCTCTGATCGCAGAGACCCGTCAAGGGATGGGTATTGCTCCAGCCAGCTTTGCAGTTTCGACCGGGATGGCCGGCTGCGGGGGGGAAACTGTGGTTGAGTTTAGCCTGTTTCGGCACCACAAACCCTGACATCTTCGATACGTCAGCCAATAGAACTACAAAAACAGAATTACTCGCACCTCCTCCCAGTCATGAGCCCTTATCTTTGCAAAGCTGTTCAAACGATGTTGGAAATCTTGGCCAACGTCATGACATCAACGTCACATCCCGCGAATCTTTCCAACTTGTTCCGTGCCACCCTAGTTCACGACGGGAACAGCTGTCCTCGAGGAGTCGTGCTGCCACCTTGTTGAACTCCACCTCACACGGTCGAGAGCTCGATCTGTAGCTTGATGCAGATTCTGAGGATCGTTGTCGGAAGTCTAGCAGCATGCAGCAGCATGCAGCAGCATGCAGCTAGCCACGATTGCTGCATCCCCTGTCACACCGGCCTCAGCAATAGCGCGGATGTTCTCCTGTTGAGGCTTCTTGCTACTTCTACAGTACTGCACCTACTGATGCTGGAGGCGCCATAGTCACCCGGGATCAAGATATGTGCTGTCGGGAGATGAAGGGATGAAGAACGCCAACACCGAAGACAAAGCTTGGAAACCACAGAGCAATGCACGGGTCCTTTGTCAGCGGTCGGAAGACACAGATCTCGTCTAAACCTTGGTGCCAATCATCCTGTATCAGCTTCAATTTGTGCAGCCGGCACAGCTCCTGTTCGGATCTTTACAACTTCAGGGTGCTCAATGCCCGATGCAAGCACCGCCTGCACAACCCATGCTTCTGATCTGATGTAACCCAAGAACTTGGGTCCCGGCGATTGAGAAACTCCGGGCGGAAGAAGCTCTTCATCTCCTGGCCCGTCATCGTGTGCTGCCTTCCTCTGATACGACCATGCGGCCCGTACATGTTGCACCTAAGAGACTCGATGATGTCTACTGCGTCTGGCGGCTCAAAAATCACAACTGCTGCGTGCTCGAATCTTTGCGGCCTCGTGAACAAGCTCTCGGATGACCTGCAAGGATGCTCTGGTGAAATTACATTCTGCTTGCACACTGTAAGTTTCTGAGAATCGGCTTGTAATGCACAAGGCCACCGGAAAGCAACCTTGCGACTATTGCACAGCGGAACCTGCGGCAATGTTACACTACTTGCACGAAACATCACTGGAAACAGAAAGCCTTTGCTTCGAACTTCTCCGAACTTCGCCCTCGTCTATAGCATTGGAAACAGCTGACATGCGTACGTCTGCAGAAGACTACCCACATACGTGCATACCTACATGCATAACTGCCTACAGGAGTCTACATGCAAAGATGCATACACAGACGCACACATTACACTACACTCCATTACATTGCAGTGCTACACTACAGTGTTACATTACATTACTTTACCTTGCACCAAATCACATTGCAGTAAAGTACGGCACGGTACCGCCACGTACGTTACGGGATTGTACGGTAGATACACATTGTTTGAAATTCTGCGTTTGAACCAGCTCGCTGCTGTAAGTCGTCTTCGTGAATGAGTACAAGTACGCCAAGCTTAATCGATACACGAAGCCCATCCCGCTGGCACTTCCCACCGAAAGCCTGGTAGCTCTGCTCTGCCGAGTCCTTCGCGCAGACAGGTGCGGACCAGCAGAAATACCGGAGAGAAAACGACTGCCATCACAACATGCTCGTGATCATGTTATATCATCTGGCGATGGTCACGATCGGAAAGGTGACCATAATGCCAGCAGTCATGCAGTAAGTATGACAGAGCGACCAATAATCATGGCCACAATCGAAACAGAACGGAAACGGACAAAACATGTAGGCGCTTACTTGTAGGACCTTGACCTAGCTCAGCAAGGAAAAGTGCTTCCTTCAGGCCATGAGCAGCTTTAAATCCCTCAACTGCAGAGAGTCCAATCTAGGGCCTCCATCGTGCCGAAGCCCAGGCCGACACCGCCACCTTTGAAGACTTTCGTGACTCTCTCATGTCATCATCCTTCCTCAGTGGCGCCTCACCGCCAATGCGGCAAAAACTTACTGTTGACTCTGTCGAATGTCCACTCAAGCACGGACCGGCCTGCGCCTTTCTGGACGCTGCGGCTCCTGAGTGTGCACGTGGCTGCGGCAGCGGCCGGAAGGGTCCATTCTTAAATCTGCTTTTCAACCCAGACTTCGACCACCTTGTATCTTATTGCAGAAGCTTTAACCGGTGTGCTGCCACACAGTCTAGACACATGCTTCCGTATTCTGACCAGGCCGATTTGCACCTACTGACGGCTGAACGCAAATCACCATCAGCCCCAGTTGTGCCGGAGACATTTTGTGGGTTCGTGGTGGGCAGGAAAAGTAACATGTTCACACAAGGCTTTGCTATCAGGACGCAGACCCTCCTGCACCTATCTGCACCTACAAGCTTTGCAGGCAGAGCCGACATGACCTTTATTAGTCAAGCTTGTACGAGTACCGACGCAAGACCAAGCACCAGGGACGCACATACTTTGCACTTAGATACACGCGTGCACCTCGCATCCGGGGCCCAGACCCGATGTTGGACGTCATGACAACCAGTGTGTTGCTGAAGGACCTGGCCAGCAGGCACGGCAAGAGCCTTCCCTGGAAGCTTTCAAACTTCTAGCCGCTTCCCCTAACCCACCAATCAGCAACAAAAGCAACAAAAACCACAGCAGCATCCGCATTATTGCATGCACAACTCTTCCTCCAGGGTTGGCGACGCTTACACGCTGGTTGCAGAGCCACCGCATTCCATCATAGAGTTCCCCAAACGTGCCAGGTTGGCACAACTCTGCCCTTGGAGTCCGTCAAGCGCCCATCGTCCAAGAGCTGCAGCAACGTGTTGAAGACGTCTGGATGAGCCTTGCATCTTGGACCAAGGGTGAACCCCCCACTTAAAGCCCCACTTAGACTTAGACTCTCTTCTGCCAGCGCCCATGCAAAGGAGCCTTCTCCACCTCGTCAAAGAGGACCAGAGAGTAGGGCCTCCGGCGAACTGACTCGGTGAGGGTCCCGCCCTCGCCATAGCCCACATACCTAAAGGTTGCAAAGATGCGATGCAAGAACGGGAGAGGGAAACAGAGGGCCCAAAGAAAATTTAAAAAAAAACATTGCTCGCTGAGGAGCCCAGGGGGTGCGCCGATGAGCTTCGAGACCGTGTGCTTCTCCATAAACTCGCTCATGTCCAAGCGGATCATGGAATCTTCGGATCCGAAGAAGCAGGACGCCAAAGTCTTGCACAGAGCAGTCTTCCCCACCCCAGTCGGGCCACAAAACATTAAAGCGGCAATCGGCCGGGAAGGGTTTCGCAGGCCCGCCCGCGCACGGCGCAAGGCACGGGATGCGCTGCTGACAGCCTCTGACTGCCCGACAACACTCTTTGCGAGCTCTTGCTCGAGTTTCATGAGTCGCGCCGACTCTGTGGCCGAGACCTGTTCAACGGCGATGCCCGTCCAGCCGGCCACCACCTGCGCTATGTCAGTCTCGGTAACCCATGCCTCTTCGGTGCCCTTGGACCAACCCAGAACCTCGCGCTCCTTGGCTTTCAGCTCCGAGGCCTCGTCGAATCTCTCTGCAGCGACGGCTTCCTCCACTCGCGCGCGCAACAGCCGGAGCTTCTCCTCGTCTGCGCCTTTCGTCGAGTCTGTCGGACAGCTCTGCACGGGTTTCTCCAGAGACCGTAGCCGGAGTTCGATTTCTTCCTGGCGGTTCTTGAGCCGCTGGGCCTCCTGAAACTCCTCCTTGGAGACAGCGATTCCCTTCTGCTCCTTGAGAGAATCCAACTCCTCTTCGAGCTTCCGCCGCTCCGCCATCTCCTCCTCCCGCTCGGCCTCAGACAAAGCGCAAGAGGGCCGATGAGACTGGATACAGCGGCACGGCACACCTCGGAGTAGCCCTTCCGGCCTCAAGGAAGAGCTGCTGCCGAACCTTTGCACCTGCCTCATCCATAACGTCGATGGCCTTCCAAGGGGTTTTGCTGCACGGAACAATACTTGGAACCTGCTTTGGTACAGAGGTTCTGTCAAGGTATCCAACCTGACTAAAGTGTCGATCCTTTTGCGTGTTGGTGAGGCCAGCACTTCGCACTTGTGGCTAAAGACCCCAGCTCAGCGGCCTTGTCGGGTAGGAACCTGTCGTTGATGTACTGTGCGGCCAGGCGCACTGCGGCTCGGATGCTCTCCGGCTCGTATCCTTGAACCATGACATCTCCGGTTCCACAGAGCAAACAGGAGTGATTCTGCAAGGACCGGCAGCTCTTGCTAAGACGGCAGGGCATGTGAAAGGCGCCCAGGTGGAGGCTTCAACCGCTCCCATACATGTCATAAGTGCATGATAGCTGAATCTTTTAGCAGCCGAGTGGCTAAGCTGGTGGTGGCGCTCGTACCTCAGTGGAACACAAGCATGCCAAACATACGTCCACACGAGGCCTCTCAGCTGTTCCATGACCTCGCCCTTCCAGAGCCCAAGGCAATTCTGGAAAACAGAGTCTCCGTGAAAGGTCTGGAACAAGTCGTGGAGGGATCTGGAACGTTGGGACATCCAAGCAACCACGCCATACCCCATGCACACGAAAATTACAGCGCTATTCCGCAAACACATGACCAGCGCGCTATGCACCGGCCGAGACCCGAGACACGAATGCAGGTAAGGTGGCCAGTACACTCGCGCACGTATGTGTACACATAAGAATTCACTTATTGATTTAGCGAGTTTTCCTTTTTCTATTTAGTACTCAAATCTACCTATCTATCTACCTGTCTCTCTACCTATCGTTCTATCTGTCTATCTATCGAACTTGTCTATCTTAACCCAGCAAATCAAAGTAATCAACTAGTCCAACTAGTCCATCTATCTATCTAATCTAATCTAATCTAATCTAGCTATCTATCTACCTAACTAACTATCTATCTGTCGACTGTCGATCGATCGATCTACCTATCGATCTGTCTACTTATTTAGCTGTTTGCCTGCATATACTATCATACTGTACATATATACGCGCGGACAGACAGAGAGAGCGCGAGCGAGAGAAAGAGAGAGAGAGGGAGAGAGAGAGAGAGAGAGAGAGAGAGAGAGAGAGAGAGACACACACACACACACGGTGCTCATCGAGTCAACTCTCCAGCAATTCCCGGGACCGATGCTTCGGCGCCAGGCCCAGCAAGATCTGCTCGGTTTCCTCCTGGCCGACTCTACTCTTGACGGAGCCGTACAGAAACAGGAGATGATGCTTACTTCTGAAGGTCTCAGGATCTTGCAAGACCCAGCGTTGCATCCATTCTTGTTGTTATGATTCTGATTTACTGCTGCTGACAACTTCAAGACACAGCTGTGCTGGTCTGCCTCGGTTGGCTCGGGCACAAGGACCGGCTGGAAACGGCGCTCGAGGGCTGGATCCTGGTCCCGGGTTGCACCGGCGAAGTTTCACTGGCATCGTTATGCTTGAAATATTTGGATCGCACTGCTCATGCTGAGCAAGTTTTTAATTGCACCCCGAACCCTGCATGTGACTGACGCGTAACCGAAGCCATGCTGAAGCGGTCACTCCATCCACACAAGTTCCTGGACAAGGCAGAGAATGTTCTACAATATGGCACAGAGGACAACAGTGACGGAATTGCAGTTGGAGCTGTGACTGAACCGGACATGAAACTCGACGTGCTGGTGCTTGCTTTGGCAGTCTGCATTTGCACCTGAAACCTCGACAACAAAGACGGCCTGCGCAAGGCGAAGTAGTCTCTGGCATCGCTCTGCACTGTGTTACTGGTCTTCCAAAGATCCCTTTGATAAGGCGGCCTGTGCAGCGCATCCCGTTCGGTCGACACCCGTACAAGCTTGGCTCAGGCATGTGCTACCTTCACCTGAAACGGATTCGGCAGAAACATCCCTGATTTGAGCGTGTGCCTTCTCAATGTATTGCCGGTACTCGTCCAGCGTGGTCGCCCCGATGCATTGCAGCTGCCCCCTGTGACTTAGTTGCTGCTGTTAACGTCACGATGCGGAATGGAGCTCCCGAAGCAGTTGTTGCCAATCCAGCGACATGCACGGGATGCAACCAATGAAACATCTTGGTACGAATGTCGGAACGCCTTCATAGTTATACTGATACTCATACTCTCGGCTCTCAACATCCTTTGCGCTCGTCAGGCAAGGTTTTGCACCTGATGTTGGTTCTGAAGCCCGGCTTTGCTCCCAGCACTGTGCCTTGCTAGTGCCGGCTTGAGGAGGTTGGCTGCATCCATGCCGCCACCCTCACCTCCAACACTCGGGTTTTCCGATGCTAGCATCCTCCAACCACAGCGGAAAGGCGAACTTTGGGCCTCCACTGCTGCCAGCACCAACAAGGGTGTGAACCTGCCCACAGTTACAGAACATCTTCCTTCACTGGAACGATGCTGCACTCAGGTTCTCTCCTTCCTCTCCGGTCAGCCTGTCTCACCTGAAACGTGTTACATGAAGCGATAGGCGTAAAAACTTTAGTCACTGTCGCTTGGCGTTGTGGGGTGGGATGCCGTGCCGGCATCAGAATCGAAGGGGGCAAGACTGAAGTGAACAAGAAGTCGAGGCGCCTCAAAGCCTGTTTCGTTAATTGATATACCCGATAACAGCTTCGCTGTGTCCTTGGCTGAGGAACCTGATGCCTCTATCAGAAGACGGCAGATTGAAACACACATGCATGGTCTTGTGGCAACACCAAGAGCAAGCCTCATCGATCACCAGGATCACCCTCCGATTGCTCTCCGAAACTTCCTTCACCTGGGCGTACGACATTTGACATGAACCCACAACATTGCTGCAAGCCACGAGGAACTTGGCTTTCCCATTGTTCGTGGTCCTTCCTTGCCTTCATGTGCCATTGAAGCTACACAGACCGGTATTCAGCAGCTCCGAATATCATACCAAGAATCGTAAAGCCCAGAAATTATTCTGATTCAGGATACCGATGTCCCCATGTCCCCAGCCAGCTAGCTACCCACACCTCATGCCAGCAAAGCTCCCTTCACCTGCTGGGTGCTCGCGCCACAGCCCGTAGGCGCTCTTCAAAGTCCCCACGGTACCTGCCATGTTTCGGACCGCCTTCCTTTGAAGCATCACGAGTATCACAATCACGCAAAAGCAGCCTGGTGCCGGCAAGGAGGAGTGCAAGGTCGAGACTGAGGACCTGACAAGGAGGCACGGATTGCAAGAAAATCTCGCACGACTGGCCATAGCACGACCATGCACAAATCCGAATACTGCCAGCCCATACTGTACCATTCCCAAAACAGTCACGCAAACCGCCAAGGCCGAACTCCGACAGCCTTTTATGTCAGTCAACCCGACAAATCGCCGTAAACCTCGTCCTTAACCGATTTGACACGTCCCAGTGCTACCATGAGCACTGAGAAAGAAAGACATCCGGTTCTCTTTTGTAAGGAACACTTGGCATATCGAACCGACCAAGAATGCACCCGAGGCGAGCGCCCGCTTGTTCCGAAGCGTTGGGGGCACGCGGCCCTCCCATCAGCACTGATCCGACAAGGAAAACCGGCGGGTCTACTGCACGCCCGCCTGCACGATTCGCTGGGCGAGGCCGCAAGCGATGGAGGTTTTACCTTTTGGATTCGGAATCAGGTCGCGGTCTTGAACATGTACTGAATTGGTGTTGTTTCGATTATTGGCAGGTGTCTGTGAGCAGGTAACTTCCCATGAAATGCTACCGAAAAGCCCACCCCAGCTTCGCCCACGAAGACAGGATTGTTCTTGGACCTCAGATGCATAGACCACCCGCTTTCTGTGACCAGTGACAGAAGATGCTGCGACTGACAGGGTGTAACGTCTCTTAGCGGTTCACCGCCTGCCCAGGATTCGAATCGTCCGCTCCAGCTGGACTTCACGGCCTCGGGAACAGAACTCCTTCAAGAAATCACTCCGAAGTGGAGGCTCGTAGTAGCACAGAATGCTTTCTCGTACGGCCTCCTGGGCTCGTGAGGGTTTAGGTATCTGAGATTGAGTTTGGGCAGTTTAGGATAGTTTGGGGATTGCCAGCTCGGGGCGCGGAGCTGCTTTCTCCTTAGGAATCTGAATGCTGCCCGAGCATTCGGCCGACCAGTGGATCCAGATTTCCCTCCTCTGCTGCCTTCGTGAGGTCCTGCGCAGCTGGGGACTTCCAGCAATCTCAGCACAAAGCCTTGTCGAGGGTTTCGATCGGCTGGCTCGAAGTCGGGCCACCAGGCCAGTGCCCGCCTCGGCAAAGCGCAAGGTCTCTGTGAGGCGCAGCTCCGGCTCGTCCTCCTTGGGGGTTGCAGCCTCCAGGGAGACCGCACGTCTTTCAAATGGGCATACTCTGAAAGCTACAGCTGGACTCACAGCCATGAACTAGTCTACAGTTGATCAAGTGACTTTGCAGCTTCTCCAAGTCTTACGCACTGACGACAGGCAAAGGCAAACTGTCGGATAAGCCCAAATGACGCGCCATGCCGGCAAGGCTCCACCTCGAGTGCAGCTGCCGTGACTGGAACAGATGGCGAGGCCTGTCACGATCTGACCATGCTTGAGGTCCTTAAGTTGTGGGGCTCTAAAACTGCGTCTTCGCGACTCTGGCACTTCACTGCAGAGGCCTGCTCATCAAGCTTCGCAAAGACCTGGCCACCAGCCCTACCATCTCCAAAAAGCATTCACCAAAACACTGCAAGCTCCCTGAGCTCCCAGTTCGCGAAGGGTGCAGAAGAGACCTCGAGCCCTTAAGTTGCAGGTGGCTCTGCCCGTATTAAACTCTGCACAAACGCAATACAATAACAGCACGAAGGGTAGGAGGATCGAAACTCGCCTGGGCCCCGGCCTAGAGCTTCCCTCTTCCCTTCTCCCCCGCGCCACAAGTGGGTTTGGTGGGTGGAATCCCTTACTGTAATTTGTCCAAACACAAAAACGGCCTCCCGACCCTGCGAACCGCAAATAAAAATGAAGATGCGGCGCGTTTACAATGAACATTACAAGCCCACCGGTCCAAACTCCAGACTCCTGCCTTCTTTCGGGTCTCCTCCGCGCTCTCGCATCGAAGCATGTGCCTCGATAGCTGATCCAAGTTCTTGCCCACGTCTGCTGCTCCCGGACAATCTCAAGACCCCCCCAAATTCTACAATCTAGCCGATTCCTATATGAACCGCAGGTAAGGAAGCACAACAACAGAACAAGTCTACTTCAGTGGCGTACTTGAACTTCAGCACGACATGATTTCCAGGATTCAGACCCAATCAACTTCGTGCCCAGGCTTTCGTCCTGTCGTTTTTATTCAGCCAGATCTGCAGGTCGAAGGGACGGCTCGCACCACTTGTCAGTTTCCACGACTTGCAAAGAAACAAAGGCTATCAGCGTGGCAGCCCAAGTATCGGTGTCGCATCTGCTGAGGTTGTTTTCCATTGCAGTACCATCACAGATTGTAGGACTCACAACTGCTCGAGACGACTGCGCGGGAGTGGGAGTACTCATGGCTTTGTGGATGAATGCGCCTGCGCCATCAAAGCCTTCAGGACATGCTCCGAGCTGACCTCGATGTGGTCGAGACATGGGAGCATGCGAACTTGGTGCAGAAGCGAGCTGTGTTGCAAGACACGAAAGCAGCTCGTGCGATTCTGGCAAGAACAAACAGGCCAAAATGCAGTCAACTCCAACCAGAATAACACTGCAGATGATGACACAAAACCATCCAGTCCTAGTGATACCAATTCGTTCTACAACCCTTACGTAAAAATGACGACATGAACCGATGTACGAATCACACATCCCTGTGACTCTTGATGTATGTGTGTATAATCAGTGTATAATTGCACACACAAACACACACGCATCTACACAAGTCCACGATGGCTGCCACCAATACAATGTTCTGTATGAGCGAACCAGAAACAAAAACATACTGTCCAACAGGAGCCGATGACCTTCCAGAATTGAATAATTTCAATTTCCATATCTCCATAATTCCACTGCTTCTACAACCTTTTCGACAAGTGTTAACGACAAGTGCTAAATTCTTGCCAGCGACGCTCAAATTCTGGCCCGGCTAGAAGGACCCTGATGCCTCACATCGATGTCAACAAACTGTGCCGCCGGCCATAGCACAGTCTTCCATTTTTGCCACTTGCAGGGCTTCCTCTAAGACCTGAAAGTCGACAACAGCTTCAAGGGACTTGTGACGAGAGCACCAGATGCGGCGCTCAACTCGTGGGATGGGGCTCTGCGAGCGATTGGAACCTCCATCTCTGGTCTCTCGAGATCCATGTAAACATGCGAGGCAGCTCTTCGTGTATAAGTTAGTACAAGGTGGCATTCAAAGTGGTATGTTGGCTCCGGCCTTCGTTGCGTCTTGCGTCAGTGGAATTTCCACATTCTGACAGGGATATACAGATCGCAGGTCCCAAATCTTTGCCGGCGCTACCTAAATCTCTTACACTGCTCTGCATTGGCCATATTGGCCACGTGTCCCTGCATGCAGCCAACAATCCTTGCACCCTAACCTTGCCGCCGGTGCCAGTGCCGACCATGTCGTGGAGCTTTCCTCGGGCCTGGCGGCTAGCCAGCTGTTAGTGGGGACGACAGCACCCCTTCTTGCTTCCATGCAAAACCTGTCGTACCCTGAAATCTACTGTAAAGACAACGATGACGACCACTACTGCTGCCCGTTCGATGCCTCTTGCAAGGAGATGCCGACGGCCTCCAAGGCCTCGCAGAAACAACCCCACAAGGGCGGTTCGCCACAGGCTCTCGATACTGTACCGCCTCGACCAAGACACCCATGTGTGGCTGCAGAAATTCCCGAGACGGACCCCTGCCCTGGGTCGCAGGCCCTGCATCCTTTCTCGTTGCCCTCGGCAAGGATTCCGACCACCAGCATTTCGGTGCCCACCTAAAGCAAGTACCGAAATGCCAAAAAAGGACTACTGTTTGACAAGCCGCAGTGAGATCTGTAGCGTGGTCCCTAAGCATGAAAGCTCCGTGTTCAGCCTGAGCCTCCAATCTTCTCTTCTGCTTCATGCTCTACTTATTCTGAACACTTTTAAAGACCCAGCAAAAAAAGCGATTGCTTGCTGAATTTCATGTGGTCTCTTGTGGTGATGGCTGACTCTCCCCGACTGGGCGCGCAGACGTAGTCATGACCTCAATGGGCACAGCTGCTAGATCGGATTTGGAAGCATCCAAAGTTTGCTGGGTGTACTTCTTGCGCCGTGGTTTGTTTGCCTATTCGCAAGGCGAAGCCTTGGCCGGGGTGAACCCCACAGGCTGGAACTAGAAGTGTCGAGCTTACAAAGTGCAGCTGACAAAAATGCCGGACGGGTGGCCCCCATGCTGAGAAGTTGGGAGGAAGCTTTGATCTACCGTAATTCGACCAGGCAGATCATCCATCCTTTTCCGGCAGATTTCGAAAGCTGAGAGGAGGTCCGAGCTTGCGCGATTCCGCCTGCGCCAGCATCACAGCCTGCAAGGCAAACCGCAAGACATGTAGTAGCAGTAGCAGTAGCAGTA
>CAJNJA010036808.1:1071-59990 GCA_905231915.1 Symbiodinium necroappetens
TATTATACATACATACATACAAACAAACATACATACATAAAACACATACATACTGCTATATATACATAGGTGTTTTATACTTGTACATCTGCAGACATTTGCTACCTGCATGAATATCTATATATATATACATATATATATGTATATATTTATTTCATATGTATGTATACACATTAAAATGTCTTCCCCATATTGCATATGTATGTATATACATGTATATTTTATATATATATATGCCTGTATGCATGTCCCTTATTCTGAATTCGGTGCGGCTAAAGTACCAATCCGACCCATACTAGCTACAGATAAGCACACTGGGGGACAAGCCGTATGTAGCAGCTCCTGACATCTAATACTTTTGCAAATCCCACTCTGAAATATGTACCTCACTCAAGGCACGGCTCCAACTTCATGACCAAGCACAGCCTGGACCATCGAGCGCCGTGGCCGAGGAAGCCCCTGAGCCGGATCATGTCACATCGTTTGCAGCGAAAGAGTCCAGCCTTAAATACTATACACTGGCTTGTTGTTTGCATCAGCATCGTGATCATCTCAAGCTTTGGACCCTCGGAAATCAGGATCGGGAACCCTTGGTACAGTTCAGAGAAGTTCCCCCCCCGGAGTTCATGGATGCAACACGTCTTCACGAGCGCTATGACCACGTCACAGCCGCTCAAGATGTTGTTCGTACTCGCATCCGAGAGGTCCCATGCTTGTGATCCTGAATTCCCTTGAAAAAAAACACCAGCTCATGATTACCATCCCTGCATAGACGAGGCTGCTGCAATCGTTGAGAAGGACCGCATCAACAAGAGGAAGACACACGGTGGCCGGCGTGGTTTCAAGGTCGCCAAGGCCGAGGCTGCAAGGAAGGACGATGCTGGTGATGGGGCCTCTCAGGGCGAGCATGGTCATCATGATGATCATGTGCAGGGCCATGATGATGATGGTGATGTTGATGAGGGTGCACCGGCTAAGAAAGCGCCAAAGCGTAACGGCCGTCTGAACAAGCTGATGAAGAAGGGCGGTGATGCTGCGAGCTCTAGCAATGCCAATGCAGCCCCAAAGAAGGAGAAGGCACCAGGTGCCAAGAACTCGAAGCCCCACCCCCCGAAGGTATCCCCCCAGAAGTCCAAGGCCAGCTCTAAGAGGCTTGAGAGGGCTCTCAAGAACTTCGAGTATCTGAAGAAAGAAGACCTTCCGGGCCTCCACTTTCCCGATGAGCTCAAGAAGCAGAGCCTCAGTTTGCATGGATATCCACAATAGAGCAAACATCTACGTTTAGATGCTAGTGTGTCTTGGTATTGTTATGGGGATCTCAGGAGCTTTACTGCTTACGAGAGCGGGATGAAGGAGAAGCGGGGCTCGAGTACTGCCAGTGGCATCGGTATCATCTTGCGGGCGGAGTCCTTCTATGTCAAGCAGGTTCTGCAGCATGTTGAGGGTGCCATCCAGATGGATGGCAAAGGTGGGGCAACGATCCCGTGGCATTACTTTGATGGTGGTGTTGCCATTGGATGTCCTGGTAGCAGCTCCTAATAAGCATGTATGTCGGGATCCGGAGTGCATGCATGAAGATGTTCACATGCATGTATGTCCAAGCACACAACCTAGGTGGCACCATGCGAGACTGATGGCTGGATGGATCAAGAAGCTACTGGATTGACAACATCGTGCATACATCATCAGTGCCATGCATGCGTTGCAATTGCAGTTGCTTAACCAAACCAGCTCCAAGGTAAGGCCATGATCGTGGCAGGGACGAACTGCACTTCAAGCATGGGTTTTCCCTGTGCGCCCAGGAGCCCGGGCTTTTGCATAGATCCGCTAGGAAGCCTCGATGGGTGCCAATGTTGCCGCTTCTGCTAGCTATCTTGATAAGGTGTGTGTGTATACATATATATATATATGTATATATATATATATATATCAATAGACACGTACACGGATAAATAGATAGATAGATAATTAGTTAGATAGGTAATATATATATATGTATGTATGTATGTATATATATATAGATATATAGATCGACACTATCCTATTACTAGGTATATAGAGTATTCATGCAATACCTACAAGAATCCTATCAAGCCATGTAAAGGCCCTAATCATACATATTCCATCATACATGTTATCATTGCATGAATAGCTAGCGGTGAGGAGCAATGACTAATTATGTATATATATATACACATATCATTAAAGACACCCAGCTTCTTATTTATAATATTATAATAATTAGAAAAGGAACCCTTGCAACCCCGATGCTAGTTCTAATATAGCATAGGCTAACAAGGCACCTGTGCTTGAGCCCGCTGGTGTCCCAGCCGGCCTGAGGATGATCATGAGCTCTAGCTGAGCTTCTGCACAATTTTAATTTGGCCATTAAAGCATCTGCACCGGTTTTGTACCCCAATCTGCTCAATAGGATGAAGCTATGTTTATGTCCTTCGCCAGTATACATAATACATATATCTGGACTCCTCCTAGTATATATAGACCCCGTTCATCCGAAGGTTATTCTATCTAGATTCTTATTAGCTCTGTACGGATTTTTAACTGGTGTGGATGCTTTCAGTGCTTGAGTTGACTTCATGCTTAGATAAAGTGTGCAGCCCGAGCCTTGCACAGCACCTAGCTGGAGCCACTGATCATGCTTAAGGTGCATAATGGTCTGATTTAGTGGCACTTGCCTTCCAGATGTACACGTTGCTGGGTGCAGCTACAATTTGCAGCAAGAGAGCTGTGCACACAGGCTGATCGGATGAAGCCGCAAAGCCCAAAACAGATGTGTTACTGCTCATAATCACAAATATGCTATTTATCATCATGACATACAGCAATAGTACTGTGCTTGATCCACTCTCCCTCCGAAGGTGTGGCAGCAGCTGAGAATCCGTCGCCTGGAGTGACCAGCAATGGAGTGCGGCATCGCCGAGGTGCTCCCAGCCTCTGTGTGCAGATCTGCTGTGATATCTGTTCGAAGAGAGATTTGGGGTTCCTCGAAGTTTTCTGTGATAGGTGACTATGTCAGTCGTAGTGTGCTGGTCAGCTTGTTGCACAGACCTTGCGCTGGACTGTTGTACACAGCACTGCAGCATTCAGAGGCTCACGGTCTGATATTGCCTGACAAGCTGGGTCAACTCCTGTGCATGGCATATCTACTGCATATAATTGTCATATGCTTTGAATCGATCCTCCAGCAGTAGCTCCAATGCAGCTGCATGCACTTTAGTCTGGCAAGCTGAGATGTACTAGTTATAACAGGTCCCAGAACTCCCCCAGGATGGCCAGGCTCTCTGAAATGAGAGCTCGCAAGAGCCTGAAGGTATCCAAATTGCAAGCTGCGGCAATGCTATGCCTTGGTGTGCCTCCCATTGTGTGGCATGTAAGCACATAGACCGCATAATGTACACAAGCTGCAGCATGGCATACAGGTCTGCAGAGTAGCTTGCATGCATACATATATAGATGCATTGCTACATGTCGATCAAAGGATTCATCTCATCGACTTCATGACAGAGTTTCTGGACCATAACGACATCAAGCGCTCCAGGGAGACTAGGCTGGATGTGTATCACCTACATCTAACAAGCCACTAGCAGCGGAAGCCAATATATATAGCATGGACCACGGCCTCATGAGCTAAGGACTTGGATGCTGTGGAGATGTTTTGTGGGGTGGCTAGCATCGTCAAGGCCTTCAGGAAGGGCGGCTTCAAGGCGCACAGTGGCTGCATACAACCGATTCCTGCATTAACCAGTGCAATATCCCCCCTCTAAGATCTACTTCAATTCGAATCCAAAGTCCGGCCAAGGCAAGGCTATGATCGCGGCAGGGACGAAGTGCTGGAGAACCTTGGAAATACCCAAGGATTTCTACGTGCCCTCATGTTGGTGCTACGCTTGAAACCAGGTGCCTTATTCTTCGCTGGCTTGCCATGTAACTCGTTCGGGTTTATGAGCCAATCCCTGCATCAAAGAACCGCTACACGTCCGTTTGGAGCCAACCTTGGGTTCGTCCTCACTGGAAACTGCATCGCAAGTCGATGCTGCTTGCTCTTCTTGATTGCTTTGGTAAGACAAGCTTGCTGGGCCCTCGAGAATCCATCCAAATCGAAGATTCCCTGGTTTCCGTATATACAGAGTTTGCTTGGATTGCCCTTGTTCACACACTCGCAAGTTTTCTGGTGGTGGCCTCATTTGCTAGGGATATGCCAGTTTGTACGCTTCCGGTATTCTGATGTTGGTAGATGGAATAGCACCTGGCACTCGACATCACCATGAGGTGGATGGGCACCTACGGACACCCCGCGCAGAAGCCAGAGCTGGGATTGGGGAATGTGCAACCCGGTGCTAACCTGGCCCATGGGTTATAATTATAATCCCCTAGCCTTAAGCATCCTTTGAATGAGGTGTGCATGTGACCCTGTAGCTCGAAATCTAGGCCAGCCGGAAACTCCACCACAACATAATCTAAGTCCAAAAGCCCATGTCCTAAACCCGTCATCATGTGCACACTGGGTCTGGGCCTAGTTTTATTGTAGATTGATTATTAGATCTAGAAGAAGATGAGCACATCTCTGTCTCTCTCGCTCTCTATCTATCTATGTGGCCATCTATCTATCTATCTATCTATCTAGTATATGTGTGTACGTATCGTATTGTCGGGACGTTAGATGTAGCATAGATTAGTTAATTGTATCTATTGTATGCACGTGTGTGGTAGATATACATGTATACATGCAGTGGTATGGTTGATACATACATACATTATATATATGTATATATGGATATATATATATATATACGTATAAAACGAGAGAGAGAGAGAGCGAGAGAGAGATAGAGAGAGAGATAATGCATTGTACACACACGTATATGAACCTGATAGGATCGTACCTACATGTGCTAGGCCCTCTGTCTTAGCATGTATACATGTATGTTTGCAACCTGTTCAGACATAGATAAAAATGTCTTTGGCACTTGTGAGCACATGTGTGTGTCCCGTGATGACTCTAGCTACACCTGAATCATCCGTACCCCATGCATGATGTCAACCAACACGTGGAAACCCGATGTCCATTTGTCCTGTAGACTTGTTGGTAAGATCTAGACATAGTCAGACTAGCTATCCTTTGAACCCTTATAACTATATGTATTATAATAAGTAGACGGTCCCAACACCATGCCCAGGCCCTGGCTTTGGAAGCTGTACCAGAAGCTCACCCCTGAGGTCAAGGATGCCATCAAGAAACGGAAGAGGCTTTCGGATCATGAGATGGTGAAGGTCACTATGGTCGAGGGGGTACGGAAGGTGTAGCGTCCTCAAGGTTCATCAGAGTGCACATACAGTAGTTACTTGCAATCAGGGTCCATTGGCTGCAGTGTTCCAAGCAAGTTAATGTAAGGACGGGTGGCAAAGACCTGAATGCCTCCAGTGCCTATCCTTCGGACTTTGGGAAGAAAGTGTGTGCCCTTCACAACGAGTGGCTGGTGTCTTGCTTGAATTAACAACTAGCCAGTTATAATCCCCAAACAAGAACTCTGCTAGCTGAGGCTACTGACCCGGAAATGCCAGACCTCTCCGCGCTCTTGCAATTTGGGTACCAGGCTAGATGGCAGGCTAGCTACGTATAGGTGTCGACATCTAGCTAGATCCTGAACTCAGGATCCTGGTGGGGACTGGAGCCATGCAGACCTGGCTACCCTGAAGACCTTCCTGGAGGAGGCCATTACTGAAGGGGACTTCCACCCCAATGGTGACCTCCCTTTTGCTTTGTCTGGAAGTCAAGAAGTGTTTGAAGAGTTTTGCAACCTGCATTGCATTCCCTACAAGCATCCTGAGGCAAAGCTTGCAGCGGGGAAACATCATGTCTTTGGTGGTTGAACTTGTTTAGGGGTCTGCAGTTGGCAGTGGGGAACCCCATAGAAAGCCCGACCCACACTGTGCATACTTGCCTTGATCAGAAGTTTCCCCCCCTGCACCAACACGTCTGCAGTGCATGCCTCAGCAGGATGGTCCAGCTTCGGCAAACCAAGTAGGACTACGGTTGTGTGGATACAGGATGTACTTAGGTACTTCGTAGGTTCTCAGGTTGCTTAAGCTTCGATTCGGCTTGTTCCACATTATGGCACCAGAAGGCTTATACAGATTTCAGGGGTCACATGTTTGCAGGGGGATACATGCTTGATATAACAGTGTGTATAACCAACCACATACATACACGCACATACATATATATATATATATGTATGTATGTATGTATGTATGTATGTATGTATGTATGTATGTACCCACACTCGGAGATAAACACATATACATATTCAGCATACACGGCCGTAGCATGATATTATTAGTGTCGCACATTAAATCCGGTTCCTGGTACATATCTAGGCAGTTATACTGCACCGTGTGCTGCAACATGCTGGGGCTTGGATCTCTGTGGGGCTGTTTAAATTAGCTTCGTCATGTCTTCGACTCACGAAGCATTCCTGGAGCCCGAGGGCACATGGATGTTAACAGAACCCTCAACCCTAAAGCCTATAGAAAAACCCGAATTTATAAAGCCCATATACAGCCCAAACCCTAATTAAGGCCCAACCCGAAACCCTAAAGCCCAAACCCTTATAATACCCTTAAGCCCTTAATACTTCTAACCTAAACCCGAAACCCTAATAAACCTTGAAGCTACCCTAAACCCTAAACCCCTAAACCCCTAAACCCTAGCAACCCTCCGACAATCACACGATAGGGTTCTTGAAGGCATGTGGGTCATGATGTCCCTAGCAACACGTTGATACTGAAAGGTAAGTTTAGGGGCTAGGGGTTGGGGTTGAGAGCCTGAATTGAGTGTAGATGCAAAACCTGCCGTGGTCATAGGCTTCCCCGGCCCTGCATTGCATACGTTGTTGCTATCCTCGTCATATCTACACTAGACCATTGCCGACCTGTTATCGAAACATTTCCAATAAACGGAACTCGGAGGCCTAGTTTACAACTCGGTGACTGCAGCCAGCAAGCACCTAGGAGTGCATCGAGATACATGGGCAGCCGTTCTAATGCTTTTTTTCCCCATCTGACAAGATAAATTATAAAGTCTTCTCTAGGAAGCAGCAGTAGTTATACATCCCATCCGAATTAGCTATAATATATAGAGTATATGGTGCTACTACGAGTACCTGCTTGCTGCAGCTGAAACACTTCTACACCCCTACCTACCTCAAGAACCCTTCCAGATCGACCCGGCCCTGCATTCTGCTGTGTCAGACACGGATGGGCTCCAGACTCGAGCGAGGTATTGGCCTCGATGCACACGTGTTTCGAGCTAGTGGGGTGCAAGGAGTAGTACGGGATGATTGGGAGACACATATGTATATATGTATATATATGTATTAGTAACTTATTAGTATATTATAGAGGTATTTACTAGGGGGGGGGGGGGGTTGAAGCATTCTAACGGTAGTGGCACCCCACTAGGACAGCTAGCTGTTTCTGAGGCCCGGCACTTGCTTGACCCAGGTGGCTAGTGTTGGATCCGATAAGCAAGCGCTAGGCAGGTGTAGACAATAATTAATAAGTAGTATTGCTTCACTATAATAGGACTTCCGATGTCAGGACGGCACTTCAATGTATAGATGTGCTATTCTCTAGAGACATATATATATATATACAACTACATATATATATATATATTTGTGCATACATATACATATATACATATATAGATATATACATATATACATGTACATATATATGTATATATATACATATGTATACATATATACCTATATATATATATTTATGTATATATATATATACATATATATATATATGTACTATATATGTGTATGTATCTATATATATATATAGGAGAGAGTATATTCAGACTAGAACAATGTATGGAGTCGAGTCGGGCCCTTTTGGTTATATAGGTTTCCTACATGGAAGGAGGACTTAGATTATTAAGCCAATGTACAAATCGGAGTTGCAGCTGCCGTTCATCCAAATTTAGTGTTTTCCTTGCTGCTGTGCAATGCGACACTGCATGGTCCACAACTAGGAAGCCAGGCTCTGAAGTGCTGCGGCAAATTCGACTTTGCCAATTTGTGCAAGGAGCTGTTGCCGGTGCATGTAGCACAACAGACTCAGTGTCTAGGTCGTCGATCCATAGAGCCAGGCTGTCTAGCTGTGATACTCTCCCTCTGTCTCCCTCCCTCTCACTCCTCTCTCTTTCTCTTGCCATCTGTCTCTATCTCTCTCTCTCTCTCTCTAATTAGTCTCTCACAAGCTAGAATCTAGAATCCCAGGGCACGAGACCTATCGAGTTCATCCGGCATTTGTTCCTTTAGCTAGCTAATGGTCTGCATGGCCTGAGGGTCTACATACCTCTCGGATAGGAACTGCTACGGTAGAACCTAAATAGACAACATATTGAAATGCCTGGAAAGGGTTCCCACCTATGAGCAGGATCCTACATCCTGCGCAGCGATGAAATTTGGGAGTTTAGGGTCGTGGTGCTGGCCATACGTGAGGACTTATAACATGGTTACGGTTGCTGTTCACCCTGCCTCGTGCACCTTTTGCAGCGGCTTGGAAGCAATGCTGTCCAAGTCTTCCAGGATTCAATCTGGCACGAGCCAAAGTGTGTTCTCGCATCAAGTTCCAGCTGCTTCGGATAAGGGGTAGGGGGATGGTTTTGTGTTGTAGGTTCCTGTCTAGGTACCGGTGATTCGATCATAGGGGCCCCGCAGGGAAGATGCAATACTTCGGGCTGTTGTGTGGGGGCTTCGCAGGGACCTGGGTCTACGTAGGCTTGCCTGGGACATGTGAACCGGCACATTGAGGATTTTGGCCCTTTTAGGCATGTACCTTTACGTAGGTTTACGTAGGACATGCATGTGAAAATAGCGTGAACATCCGTGAAAATCGCCCGAAAGGCCTTAAATACCAAAAGCTGGGCGTGAAAAGCACGTGAAATTATGTGAAATTCAACTGGGCTGATTTCTGTACTCTACGTGCTGTGGGGTGCCTGGGCCGCCTCGAGAAGGAGGCAGCGGAGAAGCCTGTGCAGGTCAAACCACCCAGCACCTCCACACCTCCCACGAAGCCTGCTCTATCTCCGGAGCCTGTACTAGTTGCTAAGAACCCCAAGAAGAACTTAGCCAGTGAGTTTGCCAAAGCTGCTGCCGATGATGCTGCTGCTGCTCTATTGGCTTCACCCCCGATCAAGAGCCCGTTCCACAAGAAGCTTAAGGTCGGTGATCCCCCTGAGCCTTGTTCTAGTAATTTTCATTGCAGCAGTTTCTAGTCGATTCTTTGCAGAAACCAAGTATCCTTATAATTATATAACCGACCCCAGCCGGATCGAACATCCCAGGAAACCCTCGGTGACAATGCTTTTGCGGAGACCCAGCTGGACGAGCCCGTTGGTGACCAGAAGCCCTCTGTGCTGAGCCTTCCCGAAACACGGGTTCAGACGACTGAATCCCCAGGCTTAGAGAAAGCTCCCAAGAAAGATGCCCTCCCTTCCTCGAAATCCCGCAGAAAGGCAGGCGCAGCAAAGGCTACAGCAGCAAAGGAATCCCAAGGCAATGGAACCCCGAAGCAGACCATCTCCTCTGAACCGCCTGCACTTGATCAGATTCAGAATGGCAAAGGCCTGAACCAGGAGCCCCAGGGGGACTTGCCAGCACAGGCTACAGCAAAGGAATCCCGAGGCAATGAATCCCCGAAGCAGCCCATCTCCTCTGATCCCCCTGGTCCCAAGAGCAGTGCACCTGTAGTGGAGCAGCCACCAGCGGGCAAAGCAGAGGGCCACCTTGTTGCACATGGCCGAGGAAAAGGATTTAAAATGAAAACTTGGATTTGTTGCTCCACATATATTACATGGTAGACCATCTTAACTAGGCGAGTTTTGCACCCAAGTGATGCATCATCGAGATAGTTATCAACAGCTGTCGTGGAGGATGTAGTTGTCCTCTAGATTCTAGGGTCCCTTGACACTTCAGGGATCTCGTGGTGGCGCGGGGGGCGGGTGTATCGATCATACTTATAAGTGCCTATGTCTACTCTTGATACACCAGATCGTTTACACATGTCTGCTTTTATTAGTACAGTACCGAGTGTATATAGGCATGTGTTTTCATTCATATATGTTTATATATATATACAACGATGTATGCAAGTATGCATGTATGTAGGTCTGCTTCTATGTATGTATACATATATATATATATGTATGTATGTATGCATGCATGTATGTATATGTACCTATGTATATACATAAATATATATATATGTATGTATGTATGTATGTATGTATGTATGTATGTATGTACGTATGTATAGCCAGCCAATGTACATGCATGTGCATTTACACGACGGCCTGAAATTAGATGTGTATGAGGATAAGCATTGTATGCCGATCTATATATATATATACATATGTATGTACACACACACATATATATATATATATAGTTCGTGTACAAAGTGAGAGAGAGAGAGAGAGATAGAAGCATACATATACAGTAGATGTGGACATGTACATATGCATGCCTAGGCATTATAAATAGGACTCTGGGTATGCATAGACAGAGTCTCTCTCTCTCTCTCGACCATTCTGGTTCTCTAGATCTCTACATGTACATGGAAAAGATCCATAGCTCCATTGGATAGGCCAGACACAAGTAACAAAACTTATATTTGACGTGTACCTATGGTGCAACTTAAGTTTAAAGTTCTACGTCGATAGCTCCTGCTATTTACAAGAAGTCGTTCACCCAAGGTGAGCCAAAGCATGTGGATTCCCAGGAGACCCTCCCTATGCATCGTGGGCATTCGGTTGTGTCTGAGTTTCAGAAGGCTATGCTGTCGACTCAGATGACAGACCCTGTGCTTGACATGGCGCAGAATCTCCGAGCACAAGGCCAGCTGGGCCAGCTGCAGATGGTCATCCCCAATGATGAGACCTGTTTGGACATGCAGCAAAGCCCGGGCAAGCTTTGTGAGTGGGTGTATCGCCACGGTGATGCCGAAGCTTCAACAAGGGCCTTCGAGGTTCTCAAGTGGACTCGCCTAGTTGCTGGCAAGTACGACGGGGCTTTTGAGGCTCAGGACAGTGGTAATGGGCCCTGCGCCAGAGAGCTTCATGATACGTGCCTTTCCATGCTGAGCTTGCAGAAGGAGTACGAGGAGGCCAAGGCTCAGTTCCTCAAGTGTGGTAAGGTCATTGTGGCAGTGGGTTCTGCCAAAAAGATGAAGGAGCAAGAGAAGCAGCAGACAGCAGAGGTCCTGAAGAGCAAGATGGAACAGATAGACAAGTGGGTAAGTCAGAAGCTGGATGAGAAGGACCTCTCCCAGCAGGAGGTGTGCAAGAAGCTGGATGAGCATATTGCCACCTTCTCTGAAGCCCTCCTGAAGCTTCTAAGGAATGCCGAAACCGAGTTCCAGAGCACTTCCACTAGCCTGCCCGAAGACGACGAGTCAGCACTGTGCAAGGACTTGGAGAATCAGCTCAACATGCAGTTGCAAGAGGAGGACATGCCTCCTGCCGCATCAGCCACTCCCAGTAGTCGTGCACTAGCATCGCCCGTACCTGTGCTGAACTGTTCGAGAACTCTAGAGCTTAACTCCATATTATTCTACATCCCCATACTCAATAATGTGTTAGACCTTCCTGAAATGTACCCGTTTAGGGTTTAGGTTTAGGGGTCCAGGGGCTTGGGGGGTTAGGGTTTAGGAGCTTATAAGGGTTTAGGGTTTGGGGGGGTTAGGGTTGACGGCTTCAAGGGGTTTAGTGGGGCTCTACCATAAATGTCTGATAGTGAGGTTTTCGGGTTTAGTTTTCCGGGTCGGGGTTTTGCCTAAATTTTAAAGGTGTTGAGGCTTCGAGTATTGGGCTTCTGTAAGACTTCTATAGCTAGGTAGCTACTACCAAGACTCAAATTGACAGGGACCGGAAGTTTGCTACTCTCTCTAGCTCTCTCTCTCTCTCTCTATATATATATATATGCCCTTAATAGCCCATATAATTATAAGTATATAGACATACATCTATATATACATCTGTTGCAGAAACCTATCCAACCACTCGACATCGTTATTCTTGACATCATGAACAAGCAACTTTCATACAACCCAGACTATCAAGAGGTTAATTTATAAGGGTTCAGTTGTTTCCTTTTTGTGGGGGTTAGGGCGTATTAGGGTTTTGGAGGTAATTAGGCTCTCAGAACTCGGACATGCCAGGCAGGGTTTGGTGGGTTTAGGGGTTAGGGTTCTTGGTGATTTAGGGCTTTGATTAGGGCTTGGGGTTTCATGAGCCAAATCTAACCTCAGCCGGGGCCTCTGTGGGAACATCAGCCCACTCTCTGGGGTTGTCCATGTCCCGCACGTGCTTATCCATCCTAAGCCCCTTATATTAAACCCCAAACCCCAAACCCTAAACCCTAAACCCGAAACCCTGTGTGTAACTAATGGAAGTGAGATCCTATGGACTTGAACTGGGGTTACAAGCATCCTATGTGCAGTTATACACAATGCACATGTATGTCGCTCCTCATCATTAATGTGATTAGTAGACTTCTAAGCCATCTATCTAAACCAGCCTGTAAGGTGGTCCATCATGACTTTCGACTTGCTCAATATCCAGCCCCCAAGACAACAGCTGCCGCAGATACTTAAAGTATTCACTAAACCGAACTATACCGAGTGTCGACTTACAAGTATCTGATTGTTTCTCGCGGATCGCATAATAGAATGCTTAATCTTACAAAAGAACCCCATGCTCAGGTTCCAGGCAATGGTGATGATGCCCCGCCGCCTCCAAAGACATCCTGGCAGCAGCAGGGTGTACGGGCTGCCATGCAACGTTTGGACACGTCTGAAATTGAGGCTGGTAACTTTCTTCTAGATCTACACATTTGCAGGTCTACTCCATGACATGTAATCACACGAGCTTTGCAATGCAATATGCGGTCATGAGCATGCCCTCACACGCAGGCAGCAGTGGACGTGAAGCAGGCTCCGGTTCCACCTGCTGAGCCATCCGCTCCTGCCCTCCAGAAGGTCATGAAGCCAGAGCCTGATCGGGAATTCAAAACAGAGGAGGAGCGTTTGGCGTGGGAGGCAAAGGAGGCCAAACGGCTGAAACATAATGCCCGTGTCCGCTTCGACAGAACCTTCAACAGCTGCCTGTCTTAATCCTCGAGCATTTGTTTAGAGATCTAGCAGTAGCGGCAAAGCATGCGAGCTTGGGACTGCTTCTCAGGTCCTGACTGTCCGCCGATTGTCCTGGACAAGTTGGGTGAGCTTGAAGGGCAGCCCAGTGGCTTGTACATGTCTGCAGCATGAATCATAAAGACATCGATGTTCCGAGAGTTGAGTCGAGTTCTCATGTGTTGCACAACCAAGATCGATTGAAAACGTTGGCCGTGTGGTTTCAGCAATGGCTCGAGGCCGGCGAAGACTGGGCTAACACCCAGTTAGTGATCGAGGCCACACGTGTGAATCAAGAGAACTACGCAGCCAAAGAAGTCATGAAGTCTTTTAAGACGCTCTGTGATCAGTATGGGAAGAAGGTCGCGGAGGGGATTCGGCAGAGGAAGTACGCCAAGGAGAAAAGCCGCGATCCCCGTGTTGACCCGAAACCATATCATATGGAGCATCCCGATGGCATCGAGGATCCTGAACCCTGGACTTGATTCAATCCCACAGCCCTAAATATAGCAAGGCCATGTGATTGATGAACCCTTTACGCTAGTGTTCGGCCCAAACCCTAAACCCCAAATTAACCCTAAACCCTAGACCAAAAAAAAACAACAAACCCTAAACCCTATATGTGCACAGATACTGAGTCCAAGATACCTATATATGTACTTAATTATAGGCACAACATACAACCATCGGTGTAAATTTCTTGACTTTTGTAATTATACTTTTGCATCCATACGTCTCCTTACTTATATATTTGCTGGGGTACATGGTCCGAGCTCAGAACTATGAACTCTTCAGAGTCTTGGATTCGATTGAGTTCGAGCTGAACGAGTCCAACACGACGAGTGCCGGCTTCCACTCATCGGGCAACATTTCAAGCCAGGCTGCAAGGCAGCTTGCGACCCTAGTTTGCAGCCGAAGATAAAATTATTGTTTATTGCAAAACTTATTAGATGTAAAATTTAGTTGTCGTCCTCCCAAACCCAGCTAAGCCTTCATTCCATTCAAGTTCCCACAAAGCTGAAGAAATCGACAGCTTATTGCACACCCGATGCATATATGCATGTGTAGGTATGTACATACATACGTATGACACATACTTGTTTTTAAATGTATAACACACTATATAGGTATGGAGCCTTGCATCCCCTATACACTGCTATGATCATAATAGACCGTAATAAGCCAGGGTCTAACAAAGACACTTGCATATGTTCGGAACATCTGAGTGGCCTACGAACCTCCCCGGGACCCTCAACCCTAAACCCTATACCCCAAACCTTATAACTAAACCCTGATCAACTTATGACCCCTAAACCTGAAACAAGTTCTATCAGCCCAGGCCGGTGTTGATGCCAAACAATGCTGCAATGTCGGGGCAGGACGTCCTCGGAATGCTCGGGGCCGGCAGGTCCAATTCTGCGGAGTCCTTGACGGGTGGAGAGAAGAACCCCAATAAAGCCGAGCGCGGGAAGGTGTCCAAGGTGGCCCCCAACAGTGTTGCAAGGAAGCTCAACTCTAAGATTCAAGCCCTGGCTGCGAAGCAGACCGAGATCATAGTGTGGGCTACGAAATTGGCTGAGTCAACCCTGCCACTAGACAAGAAAACTTGTAAGTTTCTTCATGTGCTAAATAAATTATGCCGCAACATCAGCCGTAGAACAAGAGTTTTTGAATATCCTTTTTTGACTCATCTCAGGACAGAAAAAGCCAAGGCCAACCACCAGGAGGAGCTGGACAAGCACAAGAATGCCTTCACTCGCATCAAAGGTGAACTCGAAGGCCTGTACAGCATACACAACAACACCAAGGATGCTGACATGAGTGAAAGTGTGAGAAATGAGATCAATGGCTTGATTGAACGTTCGGACTCACTCGTCACGACCTTTTCGGGAGCCATGAAGCCTCTGAAGATGATCCTGGAGCCTTTGAGGCAGATAGAGCCCTGTACATGTATGTACATGAAGACACATATGGTGTACTGTAAGCAAATATCCATTTCTAGATCTAGACAGCGCTACCAAGCCCCTGAGACACGTGTACATGTACTTATACATGTGTAGTGCGTGTATTTGGACATGTGCATATGTGTGTGTGTGTACGTGACGAAGGCATGGAATCACAAAAAAATCCCAGCCTTCAGACCGCTCCTATGTCACAACTTCTCTACACAAGAACACTCTATTTACTCATCTATATATATATACATATATATATATGTATACACGTATATATTTAATTTTATATGCATATGAACTCATGCCACTGGAGAGGAAACCTATATCTAGCTATGCATCTGTTATATCTCTAGCTTGGCATTCCTGAATTTCGAATCTCGTTTCATCCTGAGCTTGACCCCATTCCGAGCACCAGCATAAGTATAATCGAAGCATCGTACACTTACAACTGTATTGAAGTAAATCGATTATACTGCACATGGAGCTATAGTATCTCTCTCTATGTACATTTATATACATGTATGTAAATATATCTATGTATGTATGTATGTATGTATGTGTACATGTGTATACATATACATACATATATATACATATACATATAGATCTACATACATATGCATAATCTACATACATACATATATATATGTATATATATATGTGTAAACATATAATATGTATACATATATATATATATTAATTTTTAAATTTACTTATTTATGTATCTATTTAGTTAGTTATTTGTAAACATATGAAACCTCTAGAACATACGAGCCTAGAAAGCCTTATGAGGAAACCCTACAAAGCCATACATGAGATCATGAAGCAAACCCTAGCCTCATAGATGCAGCCACTTGACCAGCTACAGTCGGACAACCTTGAACCTATACCTATCTCAGGATCCACCGAAGCCGAAGGCCAAGGCTAAGGGGCGGGCACGTGGATGAGCACAGCCAGGGAGATCCTGAGACGGAGTTCACATGGGCTGAAGCTTAGCTTGAGGGCCCAGTATGTCCTGTGCTGTGTGATCTGGGGTTTGTCACTACATTGCACAGCATTAGCAACTAATCTTGTATATATGACTAGTACTGTTTTTGGGGTACCCGTGTGGTCTTATCCCTGGATCCAAGAACGCCAGCATACTGCTAGAACCTTCGGCAGGGGAATGCTTCGATTTTGGTGAAGCTCCCGTTTTGGGCTGATCATGATCATGAGCTGCACAGCTTGAATCCAAGCTGCAGGGCTCCAAGATTTACAAAGGTTACATTCCCAGACATCCGTGCCGCCACGGCAGCTGCCAAAGAAATAGGGTCAGTGCAACTGTGGGCATGCGCTTCTTCAGTGATCGTAATTCTGAACCGAACTTTGAAAACCTCCCTAGGGCTTCTGCAACCGATCCTCGCAAAGCCACCCCTACGCAGGTGATCTTGCCAGAGCAAGGACATCGCCTTTGTTCCAGCACTTGCTCCGGGCCGTGGGTCGTGGTGTGGCTAGCTTGCAATTGCTTGTCGTCACAGTGTGCTACAAATCATTGGAGTATGCATGTGGGCTCTGCATGCAAGGCTTCCTTCAAGAGTGCTCGCGAGTCGTTGCAAGCCGTGAAAGAGGACAGTCTGAACTTGGTACACATAATTAAACATGAGATCCTAGCTATACATTGCTGCTTCTATGTGGGGACGGGGCCATTAGATATTATAAGTGCTCAGCCGTCCAGCTAAACATCCACTGTGTGGCCGCAGGAGATGAGCTGGCATGGTGTGAAGATGCAAGGACCGTGCGCCAGACTTGTAAGAGCCGGCTGTGATGGGAAATGGGCAAGCAACATACAGCGTGACATGTTGCGCACGAGCTCCACTGGTGATGATGATTCTTGCTTATATTAGTATATAGTTTAAAGCTTGTGTTATATATATACATGTAGCTTATAGCCCTGATCCCCTTTATCTAGCGTTCGAATCCTGGACCCTAGACCTTATTACCTTTTAAATGTTCCTGTATCTTTAGATATCTATCCATCTATCTATCGGATCTATCTGTCTATCTCTCTCTATTATATGATATATATATATATATATATATGTGTGTGTCAGTAGGTGTCCATTTCCTGTACGACTTGTACCCAAAACCCAATAAAAATAAAATGAAACACCTGCTAAGTCACACACTTTAACTAATACAAATAAACCCTTAGTACACATTTACACTTGTAGAAGCCCGCCAAACCCAGATACCGATCGACTATGTGGACATCCCTATCCGGCCTGAAAAGGGATGTGGACGCAAGAAGGTGGAGATGAGGCGACCCGGTGCCTGTTCTTGGTTGCAGGGCTTCAGGTCCATGATCCAGGCTATTATTTCTAAACTCGGGCATCCGAAACCATAGTCACAACAATCATAGAGCCGAGGTTTCTAAGGTTCCGATTTAAAGTGTCATGCTGAGGGCAATGCCTGTTATTCTACCACACAAACTACTTCCTTGGCTGCTGCGCCTGAAAGTGTGGCCCGATATATGTATGGATGCTGTTTACGAATACTGGAGCCACCAACAGCGCTACTGCACAGGGGTTGAGCCGCCTTCAGATTCAATGCAACATCACCCCGTCTGGTTGTGGGGAGATGATGTCCGATACGGAAAGCGGAATAATCAGAAGGTGATGGTGTGCATGATGGGTCACTGTTTGGATACGAACCGAAATTCGTACAACTGCTGCTTCCCGCTTTGGGTTTGTGGCTGCGATGCTTAACAGCAAGATTTAATCCATCATTATGTTGCATTGGATGTGTTAGATCTACCCTCTGATGCTTAAGGTTTATTTTGGTATATACATTTTATTTTTTACCTCTCCTATATATATATATGTATGTATGTATATATATATATACATACATATATATATATAGAGGGTCTAAGGTTTGAATACACAGCATATATCTAGTCGACCCCAAGGAACTCAGTGTTGGTATGGCTACAATTGCTGCCTACCTGGCTCCGGTGCTTTGACTTATCAGATCCCTAAAACCAAATCAACAATATGTAAACCCAATAAATTTGTAACCCTCGCCAACCCTGCCATTCCGCCTTTGTCCGAGGTAGTCAAGAGCTTCCACCTGCTGGCAAACGGTGTGGCTGTTTCTGGGGCGGAAACTGATCTCATGATACATGCGCTTTGCACTCAAGTGCGGGGTGACTGGAAGTGGCAGAAAGAATCTGGGACATGATATATGGTACACAGACATGCAATGTGTGGGCACACTACTTAAGTAGTACATATTAGCATGCATACAACACGACACTGCATCTCTACACTGCCCAAGCTGTGTACATGTTTGCTAAGGAATGGTTGGGGCTAACAACAGGCTGGTCATCGACACAGCTGTGTCACCACTGTCCGGTGACACATACAGCTTTTGCCGTTGCACCCTCAATTTTAGATGACCTCCCTCGGCGAACCCTTCACGAGATCCAGAGCAGCTGTGTACACCGTGGCATCCGAAGCACCCAATCTGAATTGATAACGGAATATTCTATTGTAATCTTATATTTCGATTTTAAGTGTTATCAGCCATAATATATGGTTCTATGAAAGAGGAATTAAACCTTATAAGGCCTAGTACAAATAAAGCTAAACCCTATATAGGATGAAATCCCCTTCCGAGGCCCGCTCTTCGATCTTCCAGGAGCCACAGCAGCCTCGTACAAATGGTGCTCCATGCACGTTATTAACTTGGGAGTGGTCTTGTGGGTCGTGGGGTCTTGCTTCAAGCTTCTCCTTATGGACTTCCCGGGAGTTTTTGGCGAGGGGGATGACTCACAACGGTTGCGGGTTGCACATGAGACCTTCAAGCTCTGGTGTCACGAGCGCAAAATACCGCCCCTTTATGCAAAACAGAGCGATCTCCAGGTAGGCAGCCTCATTTTTGGTTGTAGCTATAGTTGTACTTCCGAAGAAGTTAATAGATCGAACATACTGTCGATGCGACTTTAAGAAAACACGCTCAGGAACACACAGCCTCGATTCACCACTGCATCCCTGAAGTCACCCGATGGACCATTTCCGGAGCTCCGAGCGAAAGCTTACAATGCAACTCCTAGTCTGAATGGTTTTTTTTCTTATATGGTTCTGACTAGTGCAGGGGTCGACCCTTTAAGCAGGGCTACCAAAATCCGAGTATCTCCAAGAGTCCCCTGGACCATATAGACTTAGGCTCGAGTGGTGGTGGCTTGGCTAGCGTCCTTCTTGCTTGATCTATACCGCAAACACGAGCCCTCAGCTGACCTGAAGCTCATGGCAAAGTGCACGTACCATTGTATGAAATGCTGAAACTCAATGTTTTCTTTTTTTTTACCGATAGCCCTACTGCTTTTAAATACCCGTGTACAGATATATATGTATATATATGTGTATGAAAACCTTCATTCTAATTCTTATTCTATAGTATGTCATTATGTAGAGATTCTACATTATAATCTAGAAACTATATACCCCTATGCTACTTTTACACGAATGCCAAGGCATTACTTGGCGGCCTGGTTCGACCAGTCGGAGGACGCCCAAAGGTACCTCTCTTTGCAAGAGGCGCAACAGATGCAGACCTCCTGCGAGCCTTACCTCGAATCATACCTTAGTTGATACTTTATTAAATGTCGGTGTCGATGCTAGCCAATAGCGCTGATCACTGTTTATTTTTTTAATGAACTTCGTAAACTCCGGCATCAAGGATCAATGCCTTCTTGCCTACTTTGATCTTGGCACAAGGGCTGTGCAACTGAACCGCCCTCTGTGGCCGAACAAGCCAAAGCTGCACGTTGCAAGGTTGCAATATACATATTTTTTCCCTTATACCCGGTATCGAAACACAATCTCCAGTATTCCGCTACATATTCCGCTACAGAAGCATGAGGCGTGGCAGGAGATTGCATGGTTCCAGCTGAAGCACAGCCACCGGTCAGAATTATTAGTCACTGGAATAACCCGGGTCCTAGAAAATCCTAATAATAAGTCCTAAACCCTATATCATAAGTCTACTCTAATTAGCAACCGAATCCAAGGAGAGAACAGCAGATTCTATCATTGCTTTCTTCAAGAAGATGCAGTTGGCAAGATCGCCCGTGTCTCTCTCGCATACATACAATTTAATGTTTGAAATAATTCTTGCTTGAGTTCAATCAATTCAGCCGGACTCCAATCTGCAACCTAGGTCTAGCTGCGGTGTCGCACCCGTGGTCACTGCCACCTATTGCCCTGCAAAGATGGTACTTACAGATGGGTCAGGGTTGAACTGCAGGGGCGCACGCGAGGAAAAAGATCCAAAGGCGGAGTCAGGGTGCATTTGGGCCACGTGGCAGCGGCCCGCACCCCAGCATAGGAGTCATCGCCTACACAGTCCTATAGGTCATATTCCAGATCCTATCTGTCCCCATAACCAAAATAGGTATACATAATCCTGGAGTTATCCCCATAGAAGGTAGATAATCCTTCAATTATCCCCATAGAAGGTACATAATCCTAGAATTATCCCCCTAGAAGGCACATAATCCTAGAATTATCCCCATAGAAGGCACACAATCCTAGAATTATCCCCATAGAAGGCACACAATCCTAGAATTATCCCCATAGAAGGTACCCATAATTTTACTAGATCCTTGAACCCCTGACAACATTCTGCTAGAGGTGCCTCTTCATGGATGTGTCTTCAAGGGTGCCCTCTTAACAAGAGTATATGATTATTATACACTTTGGACCCTTAGGGTATGGCCCGTACTTATAAGGCTCATTTGGTCCCCCAAGGAAGGGCTTCTTTGTGATAGGGTTGCTCTTAAGCGGCTTAGGGTGGTGTCCTTGTTGTGGGGGGCGGGGTTATGGTGTGTCAAGGGTTGGCTCTGTGTACAGGCCGCTGAATACCGCCCAAAACCTGATTCTGATTATTGCAACGCCCCGTTTAGGGTTTAGGGTGTAGGGGTTTAGGGTTTGGGGTTTGGGGATTTAGGGGCTTAGGGTTTAGGGTTTTAGGGTTTAGGGCATCATTTGGGAGGGTGTTGGTAAAGCCTGAAAGCCTTCCCCGACTGCTGAGGTTGCTTCTTAGCCATCCAACACCCCACCTTTAAACTTTTTTGGCTCTTATAAGTTAATCGCCATCTGAAAGTTTAACCTTTTATTTCCCTGGCTTATGGGGCAAGTAAGGTTTTTGATTACAGAAACAGTGTATTTTAGACGACCTTCCGACTTCTGAGGATGCTGCTTCGACTGACACTGCCGCTGGACGTTCACCAGGACTGGGGCCGAGATACAGCTTTTGAGGGTTTTGGGAGTTAGGCATTTTTAGAGCCTTAAGCCCTAAACCCTAAACCCCTAACCCCCAAAGCCCTAAGCCCTCCAAAATGAGAATGGGAACCCCTTATAAACCCTAAGACCTATCTCATCTTCAGGCTTCTTCAACCCCAAGAGCAACATGCCCTACCCGCTATAAGCCCTACCTTAGCCCCAAAGAACCTACCCTTTTAAGGACTTATATAAATTTTTAAAGAAACTATAATAAGGAACCCTAAAAAGGTAGGTTCTTTGGGGTCCAGGTAGTCTCCGAAACGCAACCCCGCAAACCTTGAACCACCCCAAAGCTCAGAGAGCTCCCACCCTGCAAAGAACACCCGCAAAAGGACCCTGCCAACAAGTCTCCTCGCCTTAGCATCAACATAGCCCAGAAGCCTTACATAATAGGGTCTTTGGCCCTTAAAATATAAATCCTTTGAGGGTAAGGGCTATGGAAGCCTCTAAAGTAGCCACATGTAGAGCCCCTTTGAAGATCCTTACAAACCCTAAACCCTGCACGCTTTAAAGAAGCAGTTAAACAAACCTTTGTAGAAATCGTGGACGATCCATAAACCCTTCTAAACCCCACCAAATGCCTTGAAAGCAACCGGTTAAGGCTCAGGGTTTAGGGTTTAGTGTATAGAAGCCTTTTTATACGCTCTAAACCCTAGGAAAGCCTTTCCCTATAAGCCTTGTAAGAGCCTTTAGAAGAGCCTTTGGTAGACCTCGCGGGAAGGCGCGGCTCATGCTTGGGAAGATCCACTTCGGCTGGCGAGGGCCGGCGGTTCGAGATCTCTCTGCAACTCGCCTTGGGCACTTTTTAAAGAGGCGTCTTCGGGTTTAGGGTCTTAGGGTTTAGGGTCTTAGGGTTTAGGGTTTAGGGTCTTAGGGTCTCAGGGTCTTAGGGTTTAGGGTTTAGGGGCCTTGGCGCTTTTTTAAAGGGGGTCTTCGGGTGTAGGGAAGAGGAGGAGGTTTGGGGGGGCTCTCGGGGCTTCAGAACGTCTTGGGGTTTAGGAATTTAGGGGGGTTTTGTCAATTTGTGGATTTTATGAGTTGAGGGTTCAGGGGTTTAGGGGTTAGGAGAGGAGGGTTCTGTAAAGGGTTTTGCGCCTTTGATATGGGGTTTAACTAGGGGCCGATATGCCCCCGAAACAGGTTTGAGGTTCAATTAATGAAAGGGTCCCTGAGTAGTGCAAGGAGAAAGGCTGCTTTTGAGGCTCATCTGAATTTCTGGCAGTCGTATCCACGTACAGTCCCTACTACACTTACAAATTATAAATATATTGTTATACTCTGGTAGTGACACAAACCCTTTCAGCCCTAAATCCTAAACCTAAACGCTAAACCCTATTGTTCCACACAGTCCCGGAGCATGGCTTTGTGGCACAGAAGCAGGTCCGCAGGAGGCGCGAACAGATATGACTTCGAAGGCGCGAGCGTGTATCGGCGTGGCTGTATGAGGGGAAATCGGGGGGTCCCAAACCCTAAACCCCTAAACCCCTAAACCTCTAAACCCTAAACCCCTAAACCCTAAACCCCTAAACCCCTAAACTCCCTGAACCCTCAAAGTGTTCGGGAAGATTTTCTATTTTCCATCCTCCGGGACATGTCTGCGCCGGGATGCCGAAGAAGATCAGGGTCTCGGGCCTTCGGCAAAAAAGGATGCGGAGAATGACTGGCTGGTTCATAGTAGGGATTGGGCTTTAGGGTTTTAGGGTTTGGGGTTTTAGGGTTTGGGGCTTTAGGGGTTTAGGGTTTAGGGTTTTAAGGTTTTAGGGTTTAGGGTTTAGGGAATTTTGGGACTACTCTAGGGGACCTTCAGGGACTATCATAGGGATCCATTCCCCGAATTCCCTACTAAGAACCAGGGAGAATGAAGGCGAAGTGAAGCAGTCGGGGCATTGAGCCCAGTGCCCATACACCCCCTACGGTTGATGGTACAAATCCCGCATTACCCATAATAAGGACTATACCATGACTCCCATAGCTTAGGGTGCTTAAGGTGATCCCTAAACCCTAAACCCTATACCATAATTCCCATAGTTTCGAGTCCTTAAGGTAATGCAGGGGTTATATCATCAACAGTAGTTGCGTCATATGCCTGGAACCTTCCTCAGAGAGGTTTTGGGGGTTTAGGGGTTTTCGGGGGTTTAGGGGTTTTAGGTGTTTAGGGGTTTAGAAATTTAGGGTTTATAGGGGTTTAGGGGACTAGGAGTCCCTTTGTTTTCGAAATCCTATACGTCTAAGCGGCTCTGCAAAAAAAACCACAGGGCTCGACGGAAGGCTTCGCGTCTCAAGTGCAACCCTCGGCTTTTGTCGCTCAAGGCTTACTGCTTACTAAGGCCCAACATAGCCCCAAGAAGCCCTAGATAGTATGGTCTATTGTGCAGTGTGTTTTTGCCAGGGGCTAGAATACAGTAGGGTCCTTTGGCCCAGGAGCTTTCAGTGGGAGGCATTAGAGCTGTAGGCTCGATGAAAACTTGCAACACTACACAACCTTGATCAACCTGACGAAAAGATCAAAGGTGTCGGTGCGTGGGGTGCCAGGCCTTTTAGTTTCCCTTGTGCCGAGGTTCGAGAGCGCTTCCTCGCCAGTGGCACGGAGGACCAGCAATCCATGTGGAAAGTACCCGGGGGCCAACATCATTAGTAAGTACTGGTATCCTCTTCCTTAGGGACGAAATGAACCCTAAAAGGGTTTCAGGCTCATATACTAGTTACTACCATATAGGGATCCATAGTACAAGGGTATAGGGCCCCTACTTATAAGGGTCATGTGGTGCCCAAGGTTTTACACTCTGTACACTACCCTCAGTACAGAAGCGCCGATGGTCTCCACAGCTGGGCCCTAAACATCTCCTTCACCACCCTAACAGCTAGGGGACAAGTTGTGCATTGTTGTCTCAGACGCCCTTCTTCCTAAATGGGATTTTCCGAAGATTAGGGTACCTGGGGGCCTTACAATAAGGATCCTACTACTCAGGGTACTATATTCGGGTCCCCTATTTTCGGAAACCCCTAAATGACTGTGGCAAGCTTGGGGAGAAGACGAACGAATGGGACATATCCGTCCTCGTGCGACGCCACGCCGTGGAAAGCCCGACAACACCGGAGCACCGAGGTAATATAGGGGCCTTAATAATTAGAATAGGCTTTTGGAGTATGTTATACTTTTGTTACTATAGTTATAATAAGAAACCCCCAAAACCGCATTCGAATTATTAAGGCCCCTACATTAGGGTGTAGGGTTTATAGGGTCGAAGCGAGCTGCCTCGTTTCGATCGCAAGAGGTTGCGCGCAAGGTCGGCTGCTGTGGCAGTGAGAACAAACTCAGGCGGAAGCGTCGAAGCAGTTTAGGGTTTCGGGCTTTAGGGTTTTAGGGTTTCGGGTTTAGCCCGAAGACTGCAAACGCCTAAGCATGGAAGCAGGCAGAACAGATTGTAGAACAACCAGGCAGCTCACGCAGCCCGGCTCGCGGCAGAGCAGGTCACAGCTGAGTGGCATCGGCGTAACTACACAATTAAAGGAAACTACAGGTGGGGAGTTCAGGGTATATAGGGCTTCTATATGGCTTCCATAAGGTAGATAGACCTTCTATAAGGTTCCTATAACGGCAGCTACCCACCTGACAATGTCCTAGACACAAGGGGTTGTTGATAACAAGCCTTCTCCTCCGTACAGATCAGCGGATCTCGGAGATTCACGCGATGTTTGGCCTTTGCACCCCTAGACGGGTCACCCTTGTTCCGTGTACCCCAAGGACAGGGTCAAACGATGTTCCAAAGCAATCCTTGTGAAATCTTGGAATCCTCTGCAACGGTCTAAAACAATCCGAAACCCTAAATCCGAAACCTGAAGGACAAACCATGACAAAGAGTTCCTAAACTGTAGTCCTAAACCCTGAAAGCGTCAACCCTGTACACTGTACGCCCAAAAGCTCCGAGCCCTAAATCCCAAGTCATCGAATTTACCAGATCTAGCAGGACCATGAGGGATATTTCCTTGTTGTGAGAACCCCTTTCATGTAGAGCCTTTGCAGTAACCCCTGAGATGGAAACTTTAACAATACATAGACGTCTACATCTGTAAAGGGTGATTAGAGCGAAGATTCCCATGCGCTTTACCTTTCGGCATTTTATATTCCAATGCTCTGGCTTCTACTTTACGATGTGTGTAAGCTGCTTGGGACCGTTTGGGCTTGGCGAATATCACTTCACGGCAGGAGCTATCTGCCACCCTGGTTCATGAGCTGAGCCGGACGGTTCTGCAACAGGTGCAGCGCTCGGAGGAGGGCGAACTGAGATATTTGGAAAGTGACGGGTTAGAAATAGGGGGCCCGAATTGAGTCTTATGTTTTTCTGGCTCTTTAAAAAAGTTTAAATGTCAGAAAAAAATTAAATGTCCCGAGATCCACTTGCTCCGTATGTTTAGCTGACGGGCTGGGTAAATAAGAACCTGTAGCCTCTTCTGGGTGTGCTTTTCGGGGTTTCCTTTAAGGGTACTAGGAGGGTTTAGGGCTTTAGGGTTTAAACCTTAGTTACTAGGAGGGTTTAGGGTTTAGGGTTTTAGGGTTTAAACCTTAGTAGCTGAATGAGTGCACTTTAAGCCTTTTTGGGATAGTAGGATCCCTGATGGAAGTGAAAGTTCACATTTTTTGTGCTTACGAACTCAGCAACTAAGTGTATGAAATCTGCACAATCCTACCAATGCCATAACTAGCAATGTTGCTCTGCCATCACTTTAATGGGAGTATTGAGCTTGTACCGGATAGGGATTAGGGTTAGCTAAGACGTTTGTTTGGGCCGGGGTACTTTGCCCTAAGCTGCTGGGAGTGTTGAAACGGTACCAAAGAGTATTTTATAGATAGGTGAAACCCTAAACCCCTAAACCCAAACCCTTAGACCCTAAACCCAAAACCGTAACCCGCTAAACCCTAAACCCCGAGCTCCTTGGCCGGATCCGGAGTCTCCGACAAAGAGCTCTCGGGGTCTCTTTGGGTTTCCAGCCGGTCGCCACATTTTCAACCATAAGCCCTGAACCCCTAAACCGGTTTACGGTTTAGGGTTCTAGAGTTCAGGGTTTAGGTTTTAGGATTTTAAGGTTTAGGATTTAGGGTTTCGGGTATCAGGGGAGTTTTAAACTGCAGGGTAGTAAGTAAGGTAGCTGTGGGTTAAGTATAAGTCATGAGTACTCCTGATAGGCCAACCCTCCCAGACCCTGAACCCTAAACCCCTAAACCTCTAGACTCTAAACCCTGAGCCCAAAACCCTGAACCCAAAACCTCGGACGAGTTAGGCCTGCACCTCGGCCCTTCGGTGGATGTTTTTTGGGGGGCTGTCGGCCCTTCCCTCGTTCTGAAGTTCTGGGCTTCGCGCTTTCGGGTTTAGTGATTATAGGGTTTCAGGCTTCAGGGGTTGGGGTTGAAGCTTTGGGGTTTGGGGTTTAGGACCAACTTTGAGGCTTAGTGTGCCGCTCATCCTGAAACCCAGCATCCGAAACGCCCCAAAGCTGAAGCCCCAACTCCCAAAACCTGCATCCCAATCGAAACCAAAGTGCGACGGTCCTTATGCCTTCGCGCTGCTGTCGTCAAAGGGCTTTGGGGCAGTTCTAGTAGAGCATAGTTAGATTTGCAACTATAAGGACCCAGTATTCAAACCTAGCACGCACGGCCTTCCCGCTGCGACCCAGGCGAGTGCGGAGGGTCGCATCCTCAGCTCCCTGACAGCTTACGGGTGCAGGTCTTGAGGGTTTAGAGTTTAGGGTCTTGCGATGAGGGTTTAAGGCTTTAAGGATTATGGATCAGGGATGAGGATTGGGAGTAACGCGGCTTCACAGTCTTACCCTAAATCAGGGGTTTTGGGCTGGGTGGAGCCTAAGGGTGCGCCCCCAAACTGCCCCCAAGTCGAAGGCCCAAAACGCAAACCACAAACTGTCCTTGCTCTGTGCCCTTGTAGGGCATAGCAAAAGGCAACCGCCTGTGACCTTGTTCGGTCTTCTTGCTCAGTTCTCCTTAAAGGGAATAGTAAGTGGCACGTTTAAAATCTACATTGAGGTCATAGGGTTGGCTTTGCGCTTTCTTTCGGGGACCTTTATTGAGATTAAACGAAAACTGAACATCCTAAACCCTACCAAGTCAAGCAACAAACCCTAAAAGCAGCACTAAACCTAAACCCTGTCCTTGATCATCAGGCGCCAGCCGGCCGTCTGCACCCGTGGGTTTACACTGTGCAGCTCCTGATTCCGAAACGCCAGTGATTTAGGGTTTGGGGTTTGCGGGTTAGGGTTTACTGGTTTAGGGGTGTGGGTCTCGAAAGCTTTCCAAGGGTTAACAGCCTTTGTATCTGTTGGCTTCGAGAAATTCTGTGGGATGTCGCGTGTGCCCTGTTTAGGATTTACCTCCAGGTTCTGTCCCTGAACCCCCAATGCGCTAAAACCCCAAAGCCCAAATCCCGAGACCCTCAAAACTAACTAAACCCTAAACCTTAAACCGCTAAACCCCTAAACCCCTAAACCCTAAGCCCAAAACCCTAAACCCCTAAACCCTAAACCCCTAAGCCCAAAAGCCAAAACCCTAAACCCCTAAACCCCTAAGCCCCAAGGTTCGTTTGTGCTGGCTTCAGGTCTTGAAGATAGGGCCACCTCGCTGCGCAGACGCGGTGAAACAGGGGCATTAAAATAGTTAGAATAGGAATCAGGCAGCAAATCCTCGAAGTTCTAGGATTTGGGCTTTAGGGCTTAAGATCATTCAAGTTACTTTAGTAGGGAGGCCATAAGATTTGCCATGGGTCCCAAGAACGGTTCACTCTAAGTGCTGACACTTCAGCTGAGACGCACCCAGCAGTCGCGAGAGAAGTCGCACAACGTCGCAGGAGTTGCCTGATCAGACCCATGGCCGAAACACCAAACTCCTACACCCTAAACCCCTAAACAACGGTTTAGGGTTTTAGGGTTTAGGGATTAGGGTACCCCTAAACCCCTAAACCCCTAAACCCGAAACCCTAAACCGACCCTGAAGCCTAAACCCTGAGCTTTACAACACGTTCCGGAAAAAGAAGGGGGGGTTAAGTCTTATGAGCATAGCTCAGAGGCTGACAGTTTAGGGGTTTTGGGGCTTTTGGGGTTTAGCGGCCTAGGGTTTGGAACAATTTTGTTTGGGAGGGTTAGGGTTTAGGGGCTTATCTTTATTCTATCATGTACCATCATATACTATGACAGTCTACAATATACGAGAATGCTCTACCATATATCATAGTATAACATATTCTTCGAGATTAAGTGGGCTTATCGCCATCGGTCGCCGCCTTTCGGCTTCCAACGGGCCCGGAGGTACAGAACCCCATGGATTTAGGGGAAAGGTGCAAGGGTTACAGTTTAGGGTTTAGGTTTGGGGTTTGGGGTTTGGAGTTTTAGGGCTTAGGATTGGCATTGACGGTGCTGCGGCACCCCACAAGACGCCGCAAAAACTCGAAACCCTAAAACCGCTGAACTCTAAACCCTAAAACCGCTGAAACTTAAGCCCTAAAACTCTAAACCCTAAAACCGCTGAAACTTCAACCCTAAAACCGCTGAACCCGAATCAAAACCCTAAAACCTGAAAGCCGAAAGTCCATAATGCCAAAACCCATCGAGCCCCTGCGCAACCCTCGAGGAGCCCAAAGAGGCAGCCGCCTTTCGTATCAAAGACTTTGGTGCAAAGTGAGGCATCTTTCTCTACCTCCGGCGTTGACACGTAGGTTTGCGTTCGGGATTTGGGGTTTCCCGGATTTTGGATGTTGAGGTTTAGGCTTTCGGATTTGAAGATTCGGCGCGTAGGTTAAGGATCTTGGCTTGGAAACGCTGGATGGATGGGCAGTTCTCCAAATGAGGGTCCCTTCTTTCTTATATAGGTCCCCAAAAATCGTGCGGCACCCTTAAGAAAAGGACCCTAAAAGGGAGCCTGATTCAGCTAGCTACCTGAATACAATTCGGGATTTCGGTGCGAGCTCCCAGTCGAGTTTAAGGTTTGGGGTCTAGGGCTTAGCGACGGCATAAGTGGAGTTTGGTCTTGGCCTCTTAGCAGGTTTGCTCCACTCGGCTGAAAGAACTGGGGGACATTATTGGCTTCGGACTGACTAGGCTTCAGGTCGGGCTTCAGCGCTGTTCTTTTGTCCTACAACCTCCTGGACCGGTTTAGGGTTTAGGGTTTAGGGGAACCCCTAGGTTGCAGTTGAATCATCAATCCTAAACCCTTCTGCCCAGCTTGGGCCCTAAACTGTGCGGAATCCCGAAAATCCCTCCATACACTCCCATTGCCCCTGAACCCTAAACCCTAAACCCTAAACCCCCTAACCCCAAACCCTAAATCCCTGAACCCCAAACCCCTAAATCCTAAACCCCAAACACCAAACCCCTAAAGCCTAAACCCTAAACCCCCAAACCACTAAACTGCAAACCCCTCAAACCCAAACCCCTAAATCCCTGCAGTCTTTTTTTTGTTTAAGGGCCTTTTTCCGTCTTGCTAGAAGTCGGAGAGCCTTGGTCAGGCAGGCCTCTTTGCCCCCGTCGAAAGAAAAATACACTCCTGGACTGGAGGTTTCCTGGATGCCGAGCAGTCTTTAGGGCCGAACGGTTTGGGGTTTAGGGTTTAGGGCAGTTTAGGGCTTAACGTCTCCACGGGTTTATGGTTCAGTTCTCAGTCAGGGCAATGCGGGCCCACAAAAAACAAAAAAAAACTGAGAATGAATGCCCACCCTAAACCACTGAACCCTAAACCCCTGAACCCTGAACCCCTAAGCCATAAACCGCTGAATCCTAAACCCCTGAACTCCTGAACCCCTAAACCCTAAAGCCCTAAACTCTAAACCCTAAATTCCCGAAATTCCCTAAATGCCACCCCTACATTCCCCAAAAAATCCCTAAATTCCCTAAACCCCTCAACCCTAAATTCCCGATAATCCCGAGCACTCCGAGGCCCCCGGCTGCTTCCGCCAGGAGCTCGAGCCCCGGGCCCACGAGGTGGTCGTCCTCTGCGTACCTGGCCGTCTTGTGGCTGTGTGCTTCTTGGGGAGGGTTGGGGGGTTCTTTCTTGGGGGGTTTAGGGTTTTGGTGTCTAGGGTTTCGGGTTTAGGGTTTAGAGGTTTAGGGTTTTAGGGTTTAGGGGATATGTGCTATTTGGGGTTTCAATATTATATGGGTTTGTTAGACGGGTGCTACAACAACACAAATATTAATATGGGCATGTGAACAAAAATTTTGTCGGGCTCCAATACGATTTTGATTTCTATGGGCCTTCGGTTGAAGGTTCGGGGATCGGAGTCGGGGCGGTGGGTCCAGCAGTCACAGCCGGAGTGTTCGCATAAGCTGGGGTGTGCCTGAACCCTACGCAATCTACCTTGAGAATTCTTAGTGCTCCTTACTGCACAGGGCTTCGGATCTTAGGATGAGGACTCGATCCGGCGTTTGTCCGCCGAGAGGTTCGAGTTTAAACCCAATCGCCTGTGTCGATCGATTGCTCGGCGATGGAGCATCCCTGAACCCTAGCCCCTAAACCCTAAACCTAAACCCGAAACCCTAAGCCCTAAACCCGCTCATCGCTGCTTGCTTCAGCGGTTAATCTGGAACCTCAAGAGGCCATTTTAGGCTCAGAAACAACATGCGGTTAGGTAAGCCCTATCACCCAAAAGCAAATGAAGGCGAACATAAAGCTGGAATGAAAAGATGCAAAGGAGTAATCATGCAACCGTTGGAACACGGAGACGCCCCATACTTCTTACCCTAAACCCCAAACCCAAAAGAAGTAAGAACAGGCCCCTGCGCCCCAAAAAAAAATCGAAGAAAAGCCTAAACCGGAAAAGCAAGGACGAACTCAAAAGATCCAAAAAAGTCAGGGTTTAGGGACCCTGAAGCCCGTAAGGCGCCCCAAAAAAACGCCACACAACTTGTCCTTAAGGGTTTAGGGTTGAGGGTTTAGGGTTTAGGGTTGAGGGCCTAGGGTTGAGGGTTTAGGGTTGCGGGGTTGAGGGGTTGAGGGTTGAGGAGTTGAGGGTTTAGGGTTGAGGGTTGGGGGTTTAGGGTTTGGGGTTTAGGGAAGAAAGACCGAGAAGGCCTCGAAAGAACGGACCAGACCTGCCGGCTGACGACGGGGTCGGAGCTTGGGGCTCGGGGTGCTGACGGTGGTTTTCCTGGGTTTGGGGCCCAGAGTTTAGGGTTCAGGGTTTAGGGCTTCGGGGTTTAGGCATCTAGGAATCAAGATCCCAGATAAAGCACCAGGGTCCGGCGTTTACTATCTGATCTTGGGATGACCAAGTCGAGTTGAGCATCTCTCTGTGTATCTCGGGCCTTTGTCGGCTAAAAAGCCCAACTACAGAGTCCCTCACTCCGAAGATAAACATCCCAGAAACCGATCGCAATAAAGAGAGCTAGCCACACGAGAAGCAGAAAATCAAAGCGTGACCATTGTGACCATTGAAATACGGTTTAGGGCTTCAGGTCTAGAGTTTAGGGTTTAGGGCTTAGAAAATGCGTAATTCGTCCCAGGGAGCCCTCATCCTAACCTGGGGATCCAAAACCCTGCTGTTTGCGGGTATTTACCCCGTAACAAAGGAGTCATAACCTACTTTTTCGTGTAGAGCATGGGGTTTAGGGTTTTGGGTTTGGGGTTTAGGGTTTCGTTGTAGAGCATGGGGTTCAGGTACATGCTAGGCCAGACAGGAACACGACCCTAAACTCTACCTAAACCCCTAGAAGTAGGTAAAATAATGGTCCAAAACCTATAAAGGGCTGTTGTTCTACCTAGTTTTGGGGCCCAGGTAAACCCTAAACCCCCGGACAATGGCTGTGCGGCTGCGCCTTGGCCAGCCAAGCGTCGGTAACGCTTCGCGGACGACCGGCCGCAAGAAGCTGCAAAGCTTCCGCACCTGGGAACTTCGGGTTTTGTAGGATTTTGGGGAACTATGGTGTTTAGGGTTTAGGATTTGGGGGAGTGTGGCGTTTAGGTGCAGGGGATTATGGTGCTGAGGGTTTGGGGTTTTGGGGAGTATGCTGTGGTTTCAGGCTTTGGGTTCAGGGGCCAAGGGCGCGTCATTTTATGAACCCTCAAACCCAAGAATGTCCTAAACCTGACGGGGGCCCTACATCTTGCACCTCAACGCCATTAAGTCCCAGCTGCGTGTGAGGTTCGCGGACGCCTCGGTTGGCAAGGGCGCCGCTCGGTCGATGACCAGGACTTCGACGATGTCGCTGTCCTGGGCGGTTCAGGGTGTAGGGGGCTTGGGGGGCTCAGGGCTGTTCAGGCCGGAGGGACTCGACTTAGGGCATGGGCACAGCAATGCCATGAGAACACAGGCCAAAAGCCCCTGAAACGGAGAACCGTCGCCAAGACTACAGCCACGGGGACCCCGCACTTTCGGGGCTTAGGTCCACTCAATCGAGCCCCTAAACTCTACCGACTCTACCAAACGCATTCAGGAAAATGGCCCGGGCCCTGGCCTTCAGGACCCCTATGCCCTAAACCCCAAACCCCAACCGCCGAACCCCCAAACAACCTTAAGCATCCCTAAACATCCCTTAGCCCTACCACCCCGAAACCCCAACCCCGAAAATCAGGCCTAAACCCAACCGCAATCTCCTCCCCCTAAATCCTGAACAAAAAAACCCTAAACCCCAACCGTCAAAAATGGGCCTTCAGCTGCAGCTGCCTGACAGAGAGGGAGGTGTCCAGCCAGCCTAGGCCGGCGCCGGCCTGCGATGAGTAGCGAAAACCGGAGCCTCCTTTAAAAGACCCTTCAAAGGAAGCCCTTAAAAGGAAGCCCTTAAAGTAGCCCTTATGGGGAGCCTGCAAGGAAACCTTAACAGGAAGGCCCTTAAAGACCCCTAAAGTAGCCCTTTTGGGGATGACGGTTTAGGACGTAAGCTTTGGGGTTTAGGTTGTCGGGATTAGGAGTCCTATATAAGTTATAGGGGATTCCGTATGGGCTGCGAAAGGGTCAAGGTGAGGGGGTTTGGGGGTGTAGGGTTTAGGGTTTAAGGATTGTTTAGGGTTTACTTTAGGCTGGAATTGCAGGGTCTAGGCTGTTTTTCCTAAACTCTAAAAACACCGAAACTCCAAAAACCTGAAACTCTAAAGCACCAAAAACCCTAGTAAAAAGAAGAACTACGCCCGGAAAAGAACCATCCTAACATGGCAACTGGCCCTTAAGGGTTTTGACGCCTCCGGATGGGCTTCACGTGTAGGGTGAAGTTCAGGGTTTTAGGGTTAGGGTGTTACGGTTAGGGGGTTACCCCACACCCTACACCCTACACCCTGCACCTTAAACCCTAGACCTTAACCCACAATCTTGAACTGCTTCTTTTTATGAGAAACCTCGAGTCACCAAACACTGAGGAAAGCAGTCGCAGAAACCAACAAAATGCCTGGAAGCTTAGGGTTTAAGGTTTAGAGGTTTAGGGTTCAAATGGGCTTAGGGTTTAGGGGTTTTAGGGGTTTAGGGTTTAGGGTTTAGGGTTCATATGGGCTTAGGGTTTAGGCGTTTTAGGGGTTGGGGCCTTTAGTGGTTCAGGGGTTGGAGGCTTTGGGTTTCTACAACACACGCGGAGACCCTCAACCCTGAACCCCAAATCCCGGAAACCCTGAAGCTACGAAGAACCCTAATCCCTAGACCCTAAACCCTAATCCCGAAACCCTAATCCCTAAACCCCAATCCCGAAACCCCAATCCCTAAACCCTAAACCCTAAACCCATCCCAAAGGCCCCTCAGCCCGAAACCCCTCATTCTCAAGACCCTCTGGACCCCAGAGCCCAAGAGCCTGAACCCCAAGACTGCTTAAGAGCTAGAACCATACACCCCAAGGTTTTAGGGTTTAGGGTTTGGACTTTAAACCCTAGAACCCTGAACCTCTAAACTTTAGAGCCCTCCCCTCCCAACGCAAAACAAAAAAAATAGAACCCTGAGCCTCTGAACCCTAGAACCCTCCCCTCCAACAAAAAAACTAACCCCAGAACCCTGAACCTCAAAACCCTAGAACCTTCCCCTCCCACAAAAAAAAAAACTAAACCCTAAACCCTGAGGGGGGCGCCTCGGGGAGCATGAACTTCACCCGTACCTCCGCCTCGCTCTGGCTCAGGCTATCGGAGCCGGGTTTCGCTTCCAGGCTTTAGGGTGGGTAAGGTTTAGGGTTTAGCGCTTAGGGTTTAGGGTTTAAGGTTTAGGGTTTAGGGTTTAAGGTTTAGGGCTTAGGGCCTAGGGTTTAGGGTTTAAGGCTTAGGGTTTAGGGCTTAAGGTTTAGGGGGCTTTGCGAGTTTTTATGAAAAGATCCATCTCCTGAGGTTCTACAATGCAAGCCGCCATGTTACGGGAGTCAAAAAAAGGCCGGACCATGTCAAGGGATCAGTCTCGGTTCGAGAACATGGGGTTTCTACAAGAATGTAGGAACCGGTTTCCCTGGCCCTACAACCCCAACGTGTTAGGATTCATATAAGGAACCCTAATAAAGACCCAAAGGTTTCTTAATCAGGTTCCCATACTATGGGTCTCAATGCGATGGGGTCCAACAAGGGCTGCACAGGGTCGTGTTCGGGCTTTGGGTTTCGGGGGGGCAGGCCTTTCGGAGCTTGCGTCGAGGACCTGCCCATGCGCCGACGTACTCTTCACCCTAAACCCTAAACCCTAAACCCACCCTAAAGTTATCACATAGGAACCCTTGGCTTGCTGCTCCGCGAAAGCTTTCTTGGCCTGGCCCCTAAACCCTCATCTCCAAGATCCAAACCCTAAACCCTGAACCCCAAACCCAAAGACCTAAACCCTTAACCCTAAACCCGTAAACCCCAAACCCCAAACCCTAAACCCTAAATCCTCAACCCGAACCGGAAATGCAAGGCCCGAGGCTTCGGGACGTGGGTGCCCTTGTTGCTTGGCTACCCCAAAGGGTTGAGGGTCTAGGGCTTAACATTTAGGGTGTAGCGTTGGGTTTAGGGTTGAGGATTGAGGGTTTTGGGTAGGATTTAGGGGCGTGGTCCTGGGGCTTGCAAAGAGCTTATCTTAGCGCTGTGGCTAAACCCTAAGCCCTCCGTATCACTTAATGGTTCAGCGCGATGTTTCAGCCTGTGTGCTTGTCGGCCGTGCCTTGCAGGACCGAAGGTTTTAAAGCACAGCACTCAAGTCTGCTCCGAAACCCTAAACCCTAAACCCTAAACCGGACCTAATGCGATTCGGGTTTGGAGTTTAGGGACTCATTTTTGGGTCAGGCTAGAACCTCGCACTGACGACTTCGACTGATTGAAAGCCGAAACATTCACAAGGCCTCTCGGTTAGGTTCGCCTCGGACTCCTTGCTGTGACCCCTATCATGGGTTCCCGAAAAGCTTCTGCACCCCATTTGCTAAACCCGCTTGTGGCCTCCTATGATAGGTGACGAGGAAGATTGGCAGGCTTCCTCGCTTGGGGATTTCGACCCGACGTCCTAAACCCTGAAATCGCAAGAACCCTCGCGCCGAGCATCCTAAACACGAAGCCCTAAACGGCCTTGAGCCGAAAAACCCGCATTCCTTCAGCAGCCTAAGAAGCCGCACCTCGTCCGGCTCCATGGAGACCCCACGCGCTTTGCAGTAGGTAGACCTGGACGCTTGCGACTGAAGTGACCCTGGTGAGAACCTAGAATCGTCGTCAAAGCCCGGACCCGATTGAAAGCCTCATCACACTTACAGCAAGGGGCTGTGAATGCAGCAGTCGAAACCACAAACGACCCCTTGTTAAAAGCAATGCTTTTGTTGCGATCCTTCCCGCTGGTTCTCGGTGAGGAGTGCATTACTCGAACATCCTCTCAAGATTCAAGGCGACTAGGTATCGCAGCCAGAAAACGACAGTTCGACGCAGATGGTTGGATTGATTGTAATTTCAGAGAATCGGGGATCCCAATATATACCCCAAACTACCTTATCCTGGCTATAAGAGCCACCGAAAAAGCGACACTACGTTTCTGAATTCCCAATCCGGAAGTCAATCCAGAAAAGACCCTAAACCGAATGCCTCAAGGCCCGAATCCCTAAACCCCTCGCGGCCTGAGAATCGAGTCCAGCGGTTTGCCCCATAACTTCTTTTCGATAGGAATGGTGTAGTCATCCTGTATGTCTTGTCCGTCCTGAGCTCCAGGGTCGGGTGCGGCCGGCAACGGTCTCAGGCTTAATAGATGGGCCTTAACCTTCATGATCAGAATAAGCTCGTGAGGAATAACCCTAAACCCTATATACCCTAAACGGATACCACTTCAGAGGCGCCCTGGTGGGCTACAGCTTTTGGGGTTTGGGAGGTGGCGTTAGGCCAAAGCGTTACAGGCTTAGGTTCAATAGAGGCTTTGGCTTGTCGAACTCCCGACCCCCCCAAACGCCCCGAACTCTGCACCCGGGGTTCAGGGTTTGGGGTCCAGCGACTCCCGATACCCAACAACCCTGAACACCCAAGTTCAAACCTGATGATTCCCTAAACCCTAAACCCCAATCCCTAAACCCTGAGCCCTAAACCCCTTAAAACCTCTAACCCACAGGCCCAATCTTAAACCGAAAAATCCTCTAAACCCTCTAAGCCCTAAACCCCTCAAGGCCCAAGCTTAAGCCTCAAAACCCCTAGCCCTGGACCTTGAAGATGCCAAGAATCGGAGGTCATCAGACCTTAGCTGGCTTTGGGGTTTGGGGATTAGGGTTCAGGGTTTACGGTGGATTAAAGTTTAGGGTGTAGGGTTTAGGGACTATTGTGTAGAGTTTAGAGCTTAGGCATGTTTAGGAATTCAATTATGGGGCTTGAACTGTTGAGATGTTTCGGGATTAGTGTAGAAAATTTTGAGCTATTTGGGTTTAGGGTGTATGGTGCGGGATGCTGGGATTAGAGTTGAGGGCATGGTTCATGGGCAACGACGCACAGGTGCAGGGCCACGGGCCTCTTGTTCGCAGCTGTAGCTAGGGGTGTGGGGTTTAGGGTTTAGGGGGTTTAGGGTTATGATGACGAGGGCTTTGAAGGTGAACTAGGTTCACAGTAAAAAGGCACACACTAACATAAGGAAGCATGAGTAGACTCAATATAACCGCTCCAGGACATGTGCCTCCGAGGCCTGACAGATGTGATCGCAGGGGCTTGGTCCTTCGGGCACCTGGAAGTAATCGAAAACAAGGAATGCCGCGAACTGTGGTAACAAGCGCCTGAGGCTGTCCTCAACGCTACCGCTGACCCTAAGATAGCAATCCCCCGATCTCTTGAGTTAAGGCTTGCAGGGAACGCAAAGACAGAGACGGAGAAGGACAAAAGAAGGAGAAAGAGACCGAGTTACAGTGTAGGGACTGGGATCCGGGGCCCTGTGTTCAAAATGTCAGTCCAGCTGCGGCCGCAAATCAGGCGGAGCAGGTCTTCACGACCTCCATAAGGGTTTCAGGTTTAGGATAGCAGCCAAAAAGAAAGTATGACGCTTCTGTTCAGGGCCGACACCTCCAAGCCCACACCGTTTTCACACGAATTCCTACTTTCCGCATCACCTCAACCCGAAGCGCCCATCCTAACAATCTCAAACCCTACACGCCCTAAACCCCTCCTCCTACTACTACGACGACTACTACCACTGCTGCTACTACGACGACGACTACCTGCTACCCCTCCTCCTCCTTCTCCCCCACCCGCTTTCTTCTAAAGCCCCGAAACCCTGAAAAAGAGCCGAAGCTCCCTCTCAAAACCCTAAACCCTACACCCTAAACCCCTAAACCCCTAAACCCTAAAACCCTAAACCCCTCAAAACCCTAAACCCTAAAACCCTAAACCCTAAACCCTCTCACCTGGGATCTCTTTGAAAGATCCAAAGTCCGCTGGCCGCGTGTCTGCATATGCCTCGGGGCTCGCAGGTTTGAGGGTTTAAGGTTCAGGGTTCAGGCGGTTAGGAAGTTTGAGGTTTGGGGGTTTAGGGTTAGGGGGGTTAGGAAGTTTGAGGTTGAGGGGTTTTGGGTTTAAGGTTTAGGGGTTTAGGGCTTAGGAAGTTTAGGGTTTAGGGGTTTAGGGTTCGGGGTTAAGGCTTCGGGATTTAGGGTGGAGGGCTTTTCGGGGCAATCAAAGTCTCCGCTGAGGGTTGGTTTATGAGAGACCCTAAACTAAACCCTACAACCTAAAACCGAACCCTAACCCTAACCACACCTACTAAGACCTAAAACCCAACACTAAACCCTAAAACCACAAGGGTTTCTGCATGAGGTGTTTATGCCATTATAGGGGGGGGGGGGCTCATCGGGTCTTCGGGATTCTCAGGGAAGCCGAAGTTGCTGATTTCAGAATTTAGGGTTTTAGGGTTTAGGTTTTAGCGTTTAGGGTTTAGAGTTTAGGGTTTAGGGTTTAGGAAGGCTTCTGATTCTGATTTCAGGGACAACTGCGTGTTTTTTCAGGGATAACAGGCCAAGAGGCTCTCTGGGATTACTTGGGATGGAGGCTTTGGGATAACTCCGTTCCAGATGGCCGCGGCAAGAAAGCACCTTATGATGATGGGCAGCTTGCTGCAACAACTGCTGATGAAAGTTGGTGGCTCTGTGTTACCGGTGTTCCTGTGTTCCATGTTGCTTCTGTCTCTCTTCTTGCAAAGGATTCTCGCAATCTTCCTGTTTCAGTTCAGACGTCGTCGTAGCGGCAGATGATGAAACCCTGCCAAGCCCGCAGCCTCAACAGAACTGCTCAAAGAGGCTCATCCGAAGTGTCAGCCCCTCCCAACCTCCGAAAGCTCCATCCTGACCTTGAAACCACAATCCCTGAACCGCTAAAAACCTCAAGCCCGAAAAATCCGAAAATCCCCAAGCCCCTTCCATAGTGTCATAAATGCTCTACTACATAATTGCCTAATCCTGTTGTATGATCTAATGTATTATACTCCATATGGTCATAAAGATTATGCTACATACTTGTATTCTATGTTCTATTGTCCTAGGTAGTATCAGGGAGACCCCTTAAAGGGAACCCTTCTGAACCCTACTTATGGCTCTCTTAGAAGAGACCTTATTGAGAGGGTCTATATCCCCGAGGGTCCCCTAATCCTAAACCCTGATATTGAGCTTCGGACCTTGCTCCGCGGCTGGCCACCATGTGCCCAAGCCGCCTGGGTGCTTCCGACGCGAGAAGCAATCGGAGTCGATCTAGTGCTCAAGGTGTTGCTTTTTATAGGCCTTACGGTCTAAGGCATAGCGGGTCTAGGTTTGAGGATTTTAGGGTTTAGGGTTGAGGATTTAGGGGGGTTTAGGGTCAGGGCATACTTCTTAGCGCTGAACATGCAAGCTTGCGGTCTATAAAAGGGTGGTGTTTTAAGTTTGAGCCTTGCTTGGGGTCTCGGATTTGGGGATTCGGGCATGGAGCTGAGCTACTAGAACACTGTGCACACGTCTGCTATCTTGCAGTCTCGGACACCGTGCTGGGGCTGGGCTGGGAATGCTTTGCTTTGTAGACTACACTGGCATAAACTGGGCTAACTGTTAAGGGATAAATATTTTTAGTTGCCATCATAAAGAAACCAAAATATTTTCTGTAGATCCCTGTTATGGCAACTTAAACCAAACCTCTTGACAATCACCCAGACATAAACAGCATGACAATGACGCGGGTCTCCCGTCTCCCGAGCTTGGAGCGGCAGTGGTTAGGTTGCAGCTTAGCTTGGACGTGTGACTGTAGTCCCCAGACCTTCCAGTATCCCTTAATCAAGGAATATTCACCTTAAAGGGGAGATATATATATATATACACATATATATTATATACATATCCTTTAATCAAGGAATAGACCTTAAATCATATTCGGGATACTACAAATTGAGGTATTTTCCTTAATGAGGGGATATTGGATACTACAAGTTGAAATTTATTCCTTAATGAAAGGATGTTGGAAGGTCTGAATCCATCGAGTTTTTGAGGCCAAGGGCCTTTCATTCTTCAACTCACCCTCTTCTTCCTAACCCCCCCCCCCCCCAACTATGCTCCAATATACCCTAGATACCCTAGATACCCTAAATCCCTTGACCCTAAACCCTAAACACCCTAAATACCCTAAATACCCTAAACCCTAAATACCCTAAATACCCTAATACCCTGAACCCTAAACCCTAAACCTGCCTAAACCCCACTATTAAGAAGAACCATAAGGGCTCTATCAAAGGACACTTGGGGGTCCTGGTTGAGGAACCCGTTTCGAGCACAGGGTTCCCAGTCCAATGGTGGGGGGAACAGCACCGTCTGCAGTGCTCAAAACTTACTACTATTCTTATGACTATGATTAGTATTAGTATTTGTATCAGTATTTGTATTAGTATTAGCACTAGTATTAGTATCAGTATTATTATTCTTATCATTATTGTTACGATTATTATGAGTAATAGTATTCTTCTCATCTTTATGGCTATTTTTGTTATTACTAGTCTTATCTTATAATTATTGGTATTCTTATTACTATCACCATCTTTATTCTTCTTATCAATATTGCCAACTTCTTCCTATCATCCCACTGCCTCCCTTGTGCAAGCCGAGGCTCTACGGCAACTTTCTTGGCAGTCGCCATTGGGGGCCACCCATGGCAGCCCCGTTCCAAAGCCGATGGCTGCAAGTGCAAGTCTTCGAACATGGGTACTGCAGGGGCCTTCATAGAATAGGGTTTTGGGGGGATGCTGTAAATATTACAAGGAATACTGCAGGGGACTTCATAGGGAGAAGAGGGTTTTGGGGCAAATTATACTGTAAATAGAATAAGGAACCACCAACAGTATTGGTAATTATTTTTGGGCTCTGGCCTGTCTCATATCCAGCCCTCATCGAAATCCCGAGTCCTTTGTCTGCATTCTATGTTCGAGTAGTTCTCTAAAGATAGGGCCCCTGGTAGGGTCCTTTTTATAATAAGGGTGCCGCACTATTTTGGGGACCCAGAAAGGGACCCTAATTTAGAGAGCTACCCACACGAAGTTCCGGGCAGTAGATAGAAACCCCAACCCAGCACCTACCCGGGCCCGCCAACTGAATGGCAGAATGCCCTGGACGCACAGATTCGCAGGGAGATTCGGATTTCTGTTTGAGGTTTAGAGGACCCGTGCGGACCATGCAATCCCAGCGAAGGCAACCACCTCTCGGCTGCTTCACCGGCAGCTTCCTGCTGTGTCTCAAGACCTCGCCGCTGGGTTGTCAGGGACACAGATGCTGGGAATGTTTGAGTTTACGGCTTCAGGCTTAGGATCTAAGGCTTCTAAGGTTCGACCCTCCTGACTTAGCGTGCCGGTCACGTGAGCGAACGGCCGTGTTCGTAAACTGCAAATTCAAACAGCACCGAACACCAGCCCGTATGCCATCCACAACCGTGACCAACCCCACCATGACCACGGCCATATGTTCAACACATGTCCTGCAAAGCCTGGTGCAACGAAGCCGGACACCACACTGCACGGCGCTCCTAAACCCTGAGCTAGAAACTCTAAGTTCAAAGCTGTAGAAGTTCGAGTTTCTTTGAACTGTAAGTTCTAAAGATTGAGCCACGCACGTGCTGCCAAGCCGGCAACGGAGAAGTGGTCTGCCTCGGTGCTTGCTGGATGAAAGGAGCCCCACCCCACCACCCGTCGCGAATATGGACCGTAAATTATTGGTCGTAGGGTACTGATTATGACGACCCCCAGAAGGACGTCAGACCACTCCACCAAATTCAACCCAAAATGCCTTAAACCCAAATGCCGAAACCATAGATGCCTGAGCCAACTAAAACAGTTCACGCCTAAACCGCCCCTGCATGCCTGCGCTGAAAAACCAATGCGACGGCAGAGCTTGCCGATGGCTCGTTTTGTCACATCGAAGCATGGTGCCACAGTGGCATCCAGCTAGCAAGCAAGGCTAAATTCCTGAACCTTTCGGCAACCCTGCACCTCCAAACCGTGAACCCTGAGACCCAAACCTTAACCCTGAGTACACCCCAAAACCCCGACACCACCCTTAGGGGTCAGGGGGAGGGGTGTAGGGCACTATACTTCCTTAGATAGGCCTTATTAGGTCCTTATTACAGGCATTGGGGCCCCCTAACCCCCTACACCCTACCCCACTAAGACCCTAAACCCTAAACCTTAAACCCTAAACCCTGAAACCCTAAACTCAAACCCTAAACCCTGAAACTAAACCCAAACTCCAAACCCTGAAACCCTAAACTCAAACCCTAAACCCTGAAACCCTAAACCCTTAACTCTTCACCCTGAAACCCCGAACCCCAAACCTTGGAGCCGGGCGAAGGAGAGCACCCGCGCAAGCCGCTCCGATGCCGCCAGCCAGTGCCATACCTGAGCCGGGCTCGTTTTTCCGGGTGGGCTGAGGGTTTAGGGGTTTGGGGCGTTTAGGGTTTTTGGGAGTTTAGGGTTTAGGGTTGAAGGTTTGGGGCTTAGGGTTAAGGGTAAACCTAGGGTTTAGGGTTTAGGGCTTAGGGTAGAGCTTAGGTCCTAAACCCTAGCTTAAGTTTAGGGTTTAGGGTTCAAGCCCTAGTACAACCCGAAGAGATCCCGAACCTGACAGAACCCATGGAAAGAATCCCTTGCAAAAGTAAGACAACCCCCTCAACACTAAAACCCTAAACCCTAAACCCTAAAACCCTAAACCCTAAACCCTAAAACCCTAAACCCTAAAACCCTAAACCCCGACAACCTCCAAAAATGCCTGCCGTAGGAAACCACTCAGCTTTCGCTCCCTCAACACATCTGCAAGAAGTGTCCATAAACCCCCGAGGAACACCACAAGTTTGCACACCCAAACACACACCCACAAAACAAAAAAATACAGGAAAGATCAAGCCTAAGCCCTGTAACCCTAAACCCTAAACCCTAAAACGCCCTAAACCCCTAAAACTCTAAACCCTAAACACCCTAAAACCCTCCCAGGAAGTTCCGGGGCACCTCCTCCACAGGCGCCTCAGAAGTCGGTCCTCGGGCGACCTGCCGGGGCTTTTTTGGGGGGCGGATCCTTTCAGGGCTCCTGTTTCGGTTAGGGTTTAGGGTTTAGGGTTTAGGGTTTAGGGTAATAGTAATAGGGTTTAGGGTTTAGGGCTTTCGGATCCTTTGAGGGTTTCTGTTTAGGGGATTTTCGGGGATTAAGGATTTAGGGGTTTAGGGGATTAGGGGTTTAGGGTTTAGGGGTTTGAGGGTGTAGGGGTTTAAGGTTTTAGGGGTTTAGGGGGATTGGGGGACAAGGGCTTTAGGGAACTAGGTTTAGGGAAGTAGGGGTTTAGAGCTTTAGGGTATTTGTGGTTTAGGGATTAGGGAATTAGGATTTAGGAGCGTAGGGAAGTAGGATTTAGGGGATTTAGGGGTCTAGGGAAGCAGGGATGTAGGGATTTCGGGCTTAGGGTTTGGGGGGTTTGGGAACGTCGAGGTTTAGAGGGTTTGGGGTTTGAGGGTGTGGGGTTTTTAGGGTTTAGGTTTAGAAACCCTAAACCCTAAACCAAAAGGTCCTACATGGCTAGGATTACGGAGATGCGTCTAAGAGGGAAAGGGGTCTTTGGAAGGTGTTCAAGACCAACATACGAGAGCACAGCCCCTAAACCCTAGCACAATTGGGGATGCTATGAGGTTTCTACGATTGCTTACAACGGCTTCTATGAGGGACTTCTGGAGTACCTATAAATGTTCTTGCAAAGGTGTCGCATCTAATCCGACGGCGCAAAGTTCGCTTCAAGATTATTTGTCGGTTGGGTTTAGGGCTTAGGGTCTGGTGGTGTGGGGTTTGGGGTTTAGGGTTTTAGGGTTTAGGGTTTGGTGTTTGCGGTTTAGGGCTAAATTTTTTACGGTTTAGGGTTTGGGGTTTAGGGTTTAGGGTGAACGGTTTGAGGCGCCCAAAATAGTGGAGGCTTTGCTACAGACGGCAGAGGGACTTAGAGAGCCTTCAGGATTCAAGTTCGATCGACTCCTGACGGCCCACACGAGAAAAAACACGGCTTTAGGGCTTTAGGGTTTTAGGGTTTGGGGTTTAGGGTTTAGGGGTTTAGGGTTTAGGGTTTAGGGTTTAGTGGTTTAGGGTTTAGGGTTTGAAGCTTTTTGGGGTGTCTGGTTTGGGGTTTCGGGGCCTGTCAAAAAGAGGAAAAGCGGAAGGTGCGTAATGAAAGGGTAGGCTATCTGGGAGTACACTCTCCCTGCAGTTCCTATTGTCAGGATACCATAGACTACTTTGATGTACCCCAACACCCAAAACCCTTCTCTGAGCATCAAGATCTCCAAAATAACAAGGACTCGTGGGATCACCTACACCCTACACCCCAAACCCCCCAGGCAGCCTCCGCCACAAGTTCCAGGATGGAGTCACTCCAGCCTCGACGAGGACAGCAGAGCAAGTGAGCAACACTAGTCCAGGGGTTTAGGGGTTCAAGATCCTGAGGCTTGTGAGGTAAAGCCGGTGCTGAAAATACCCATCATCTTGAACCCATGCTCCGACTTTCTGAAATTCAGTGCACGTCTCTCTTCTTCTTCCTTCGGACATAGAGGGCTGTTAAGGCCCTCCGGGCTCTAGGCCCCCCCGTTTGTTATCCGGGGCTTTTGGAAGGGCGTGAAAACTCGGAGTGGAAAGCCACCAAAGTTCATAACAACCGTGATGCCTGCATCACTCACCGTAACTTAAAAACGGTTTCGCGGGGCTGAAAAAAGCATGCATCGGCTTGGATAACATGACAGCGGAGTGAAAAGTCGAATTGGTCCACGTAAACCTCAACCCCCTAAACCCCAAAAAATCCTGAACCCTAAATCCCAATGCAGTTAACTCCAAAAGTTTGGGTCTTTTGGCCCCAGGTTCTACGAAGTGGAGCACTTTGCTGAGTCTGCCGCCAGAGAGGGCGCGGCTGGCTGAGGCGAAGGCCTCCGGATTCGAGAAGGATCTGGGGTCGAAGTGCAAGGCAATGGGAGTCTAGGGGTTTAGGGTTTAGGGTTTAGGGTCTAGGTCGATGAATTGGGGCTCTACTGTAGTAGTTTGGCAGAATATACAATCAGAATAGACTACAATATGCTAGACAGAGGGTAGATGCAAGATACTCACCCTTTAGGGAGAAGAGGGATGCAGGTCGACGACTCTTGATGTTTCGTGTCGGTACAAGGACTGGCTGCATGTGCAAACATCACCACTGTCGTAGTTGACCGGTGGTGGGAATGTTCGGCTTAGGCAGTTTTGTCTTGAGAGACTATCACCCTAAGCCCTGCACCCTCAACCCTAAACCCTAAACCCTCAACCCTAAACCCCCTTGCGTCAGCGTTTTCAACCCTTCAGCGCCGTCAGCGCTGAGCAGCATGGCCGGACGGCGCTGCTGCGAGGCTGGCACCGCACCCTCCACAGCTAAACCCTGAACCCCAAAACCCCAAGTTCCAAACCCTAAACTCTAAACCTCTAAACCCTAAACCCCTGAACCCTAAGCCCCTGAACCCCTAAACCCTAAACCCCTAAACCCCCAAACCCTAAACCCTAAACCCCTAAACTCTGAACCCCTAAACCCTAAACCCCTGAACCCGAAGCTCCGCCAGCACCCTTCCCGCCCCGCCTCTTCGTCTCCCCTCTCTGCGAGTGCTCGCAGTAGCACATCTGCCTCCCGCACGGCTTAGGAGGTTTAGAGGTAGGGCTTAGGGTTTTTTAGTGGTTTAGGGTTTAGGGATAGGGTTTAGGGTTTATAGGCTTTAAAAGGATGGGCTTGCTTGCGGCCTTGCGGGCTTGGGGCTTGGGGTTTAGGTGGCTTCGGGCCTTTCGGGTGTAGGGCTGACTGAGGGTTGAGGGAATTCCTACACCTCCCAACCCCAAACTCTCCAAGCCGTACGGTTTAGAGTTTGGGGTTCAGGGCTTAGGGTTTAGGGTGGCTTGGAGTCTCACGTGGTGGTACGGTACACGTAGTGGCATTCTTCGAAGGCTTCTTTGCAGGCCCTGGTTAGGTTAGAGTTTCGCGGGGTTGTTTGATCACTCTTTTCCGCTCACTAGGGTTTTGGGTTGAGGGCCCTGGTTGGGATTTGAGTAGGGCTTTAGGTATGGGGCTTCGGGTTTGAAGTTCTTGGGTTTGGGGTTCAGGGCTTAGGGTTTAAAGCGAAACGAGCCTTTTTGTTTGGGTCTGGGGAGAAGGCTATCAAGATTTAGGTTTGAAGCGTCGACGTGGTGCCATGCGACGCATTGCTGTCTCAATGTTGCGAACACGAGCACTGACTGAGAAGCAGAATGACATAGCTCTTCAACCCTGAACCCTATATCGTAAACCCTAAACCCTCAACCCGGAAGCCTGAAACCCTCCCCTGCAACCCCAAAACCCGCAGCCCTGAGACCCGAAACCCTACGCCTTATACCCCAAAAACCCTAAACCCCTAAACCCTAAACCCTAAACCGCACTAAGTAGGATCGGCTCCGAACCTCGGACACGTCGGGGGGAAACGCCACAGCAGCGAAGGAGGCAGTGGGTGGCTCCTACACTTCAGCCGCTGATGCCGACCGCATATGGAAATTAATCCTTATATATTCTTGAACTTCAATGCATGTATGTAGGTAGATAGGTAGGTAGGTAGGTAGGCAGGTAGGTAGGTATGCAGGCAGGCAGGTTGGCAGGTAGGCATGCGCGCATGAGCGTTTGCATCTACATGCATAGAGATGGATGGTCAGCCGGTGAATCATTGAAGACCCGGTCCTCCGGCAGCAACGGAGGTCGAGCACCAGACCTTTGAGTCCAAGCACTGGAAGGTGAGACTCAAAACTCGGAGAACTGAGACTCAAAACTCGGATGGCTCAAAGCTGAATGAGCTCTCAGCATTTTGTCCTGCACTTGTCCATCCGAAGCGGCGGAGGGAACATGGTTTGTGGGTTCAGAAAACCAGGCTCTTTGCGACTTGGCCAACATAGCAAATCTGCTGTCGCCAGCCTTATCGGCCCAGGCATATGCTCACTCTCTCAGCTCCTCGGCAGCTGCCCTCCACATCAAAATCGTAATTAGAGTATCAATGGTGCTAGCAGTCCTAATGGTTTAGGGTTTACGGTTTAGGGTTTGGGGTTTAGGCCCAGTACCGCCACACCCTGTAAGCCTGAAACAGCTCTTCATGCAACTGGAATTTGGACATGTCCAGGGCATCAAACTGCCCGAGACTCGCAGGCATGACGCTTCAACGGCTGAGGCGTTCAGGAGACGGCGCAGCTGAAACCGAATGCAGCTGTTTTCATCCTCAAGCCGTCTTCCGACGAAACTTGTCGCGTCGGAGTTGCTAATTACTGCTGTTGTGCAGACTCAAACGGAGAGAAGGCTTGGTGAACATCATTTCCAAACACTACAACCTTATCCAACACTCTCAACCCCTTCAAAAATCCCATCAAACCAAACCCTTACAAAAGCCTGGGATGGCGGTCAGGTCAAGCTGCATCTATCCGCAGCTGCCCTGGGACGGCTCCAGGTAAGTATTGAAACTTCAGGAGGCCATGCTTCAGCACATCCTCCATCAAAAACTAGGGTTTAGGGCTTAGGAGAAGACTTCCACGTCACCAAAACGCCAGCGTTGCCGAGGAGAGTGAGAAAGCTTTGCCGAAACGGCCTGCGCGAACGCAACAAGTCGCACAGTCCATTCTCAATAACTACAACCCTAGGCCCTAAATTCTGAACTCTCATGCCCATGTTCATTAAAAACATAGACGTTGTAGTCGTAGTATCTGAGTTGAAGGAGTTTCAGACAGCTTTCAAACGACCCTACACAATTTAGTCCGGGGCTCCCAATTACCAGGACAGCTATCTGCGTTTGATGCATCGTGGACGGAGCACCACCTTGCTACGATGTGCGACCGGGTGACAAATGGGACGACAACTCGAAGCAAACAGCCTTCCCATGCCTTCCCGTGCCCGTGGCAGTGATCCCGGGAACAGTCAAAGGAGTTACACACATGGGAAACAAAGATCCCCAATAGGATCCCTAAACAGTACGTAACCTTGACCCCTAGTTTCAGGGACCCCCTAAACCCTAAACTACTGCATCTCGGTGAATCCCCCGTAATGCGTTGCTTGGGAGACATGCCCATCCTGCAGCGCGCACGCTATCTTTGCAGACACATTACTGTGAAACAGTGCAGTTTGCACATTACAAGACAGACAGACAGACAGACACTCTTGTCACCGGAACCAAACAATGTCTTGAAAATCATGCAGCGACCACGTCAAATGCCCAAACTTGTCAGCTGTCCTGAAGCTGCACTGACTTTGAAGATGCAGCTCCACGGACTTCGTTGCGGCTAGGTGGTGCTTCACACGAGCCTCTTCAAATCGCAACCGAGCAGGTCAACATCAAACATGTAAAGATGTCACAATGCCTCAGAAGCTTAAGGTCATTCAACACTTTGCTGGGAGAGGCTGGTTGCCAAACTGCTGCCGCAAGGCGCAGTCGGCAGACGGAACATGCCACCCTTTACGGGCGGAGTAGCAAAACAGTCAAAGCATTCAAGCATATCAATAATTGACAGCGCTTGTTGTGTGGTCCTGCGCTGTGTGTTTAGATCCTTGCATATTGCCAAGCCATGGCAGAATAACCAGCCTTCATGAAATCCTGTGCAGTATATCCGGCGGTCTTGCATTCAAGTAAAGAGAAGCCGGCAAGCACGCAACCTTTCAGTGACATGCCAGACTCACGAAATTGAGCTGCAGAATATCCAGCTGCAGCACAATCCGACAAAGAAAACCCCGCCTTCGAGCACTCTAAGACCGAGAAATCCCCGGCATATCCAGCTCTCCTGCCTTCCAACAAAGAAAACCCGGCCTTGGCGCAGTCTTCCACAGACCAGCCTGCGTTCCGACAGTCGGTTGCACAATAGCCTGCCGACTTGCATTCTTGCACTGCCTGGTAGCCAGCTTCGGCACACTCCTTCAGGGTAAACTTTCCTGTCTTGCAGTCCTTCATTGAGAACCCCACACACTTGCAAGTTAAGGCAGAATACCCAGACCGGCGGAAATCCATTGCAGAAAAGCCGGCCTCCTTGCAATCCTCATATGAAAAGCCCTGCTGCTTGCATTCCTTGATTGTAAACTTGGCCTCTCGAATCTCCTGCAAAGACAAGCCCGCCTGCACGCAGTCTTTAACTGAGAAGCCTCCTTGCTTTAAGTCTTTGGCCGAGTAGCCACCAGACTGCCAACACTGCTGCAACGAGTATCCATGGGCATGGCAATCCTTCAACGAAAAGCCAGCCTCGATGCAATCCACAAAGAGTAGCCGGCTTCAACACAGTCCTTCGGTGAGAGACCTTCCCTCTTGCAGTCGGTTGCAGAATACCCAGACTGCCGACACTCTTCCACCGAAAAACCGCGCTCTGTGCAGGCCTTCAAGGAAAACCCACCTTGCTGGACCTGCTGCAACGAAAAGCCGGCCTCGACACAATCTTTCACCGAGAAGCCTGCATTCCGAAACTCGCTGGCTGAATAGCCAGCAGCCTTGCAATCTCCGGGCGAGTAGCCCGCTTCCCTGCACTCATGCAAGGACAACCCAGCTTCCCTGCAGAACGTCAGGGAGATGCCTCTCTGCCGGCACATGCTTGCGGTCAAATCAGACTTCACGATGCTGCGGGCTTCCTCTGAAAAGCCTGCTTCAAGAAGATCTTCCAATGAAAAGCCGGCGGCGAAGCAGTCTTTCGCCGAGACCTGTGCTTTCCGACAATCGCTTGCAGAGTAGCCAACCTGGCGACACTGTGCCAGTGAAGGTTCGTTATGCTCCTGAGCTTTGTCGTAGACCTCCGCGAGGCCAAAGCCAGCTTGCTGAATGTCCTTCAAAGAGAACCCGGCGGGCAGGCTTTCGCTGAGAAGCCTTCCTCCCTAAAGTCTTTTGCGGAGTAGGCATCCCGCCCACAGTGCTGGAGCAAATATCCATGATCTAGACAAACCTTCAAGGAAAAGCCAGCCTCCTTGCAATGCTTCACTGGCAAGCCTGCTTGCTTAAAGTCCGTGGCAGAATACTGATACCCGGCTTCCTTACATTCCTTCAAGACGTCTTCGACCGACAGAAGCCGAGGTGCGGAGGACAACGTCGAGGCTCCCGAGAAACACGAGAGAAGCCCAGGGAGCCCATGCTCTGTTCCCGTATACAAGCTGACAATGTCTTTCAGCGCAAAACCTGCTTCGCAACAGTCGTTGACAGTCAGCACCAGGCCTGCTCTGTAGCATTCCGCTGCAGAAAACCCACCTTCTCGCGCGTTCTGGGCCGTCATGCTGCAACCCGATTCCAGGTACTGCTCAAGGGTGCATCCGTACTCCTGCAGATCATCACGTGTGAACCTGTCCTTCAACACTGTGCCACCTTTCTCAATGTCGTGAGAGATGGTGAAGCCCTCTTTCTCTGCATCTGCGGGTGTTTGAACAACGCCTTCCTTCATGAAGTCCGGCATAGTGTAAATCTGCAGGTAACCTTAGAAGAAAGCTTTCCAATAACAAGCGAGTCTTGACAAGGCTGGTCTTCCTTTGTCGATTCTGAGCGGTGGACATTTGCCTAAACGTTAAACTCTAAACACCTCTCCGTCATCACATCACAAGCCGTCCAAACAACCTGTCTCCGTCCCATCTTTTGCCCACGAACTTCCGGAAACAAGCACACCATCACACGAAAAGCCATGCTTGCTCACCACTGACAAGCTTGACCAACACCCAGTCACCTAGTCTTATTGATGCTTTCGAAATTAGGCTGGTGGCTTTGCCGGCTGAAGCCCAATTCCTTGATCGACTTGATGGGAACATCATGCTCCATGTAGCGTCTTAGCAGGCTCACGATGACCAAGTCCTGCACTCAAAGCATGCAAGATACTGTGAGAGCGCAGAAGGCCTGACAACTCCCTAAACCTGGAAATCATGCACTCTGCTGCTTAATTTGTGGCAAATGGAATCATGGGTCATGGAAGGCACCGCCTTTGTTGACCTTCTACTCAGCATGACATGCCACGAAGGATGAGAAAGACCTGCGGGCAAGCATGAGGAAGAAATACACACCTAACATGCTATGTACTGAGAACCTAACATGCTATGTACTGAGAAGCACGGGTGGCTAAACACACCAAAACACATGTTGTCAAGCACTCCTCACAGCACAGAGAATACCAGCTGGTGAAACCTCTGTGGTGAAAGGCCCCCTAGAAATCCTGGGTGAATGTACACTCGTGACCGTTGCAGTAGTCTTGAAGCAGAGGGCGGAGTCCTACATACGCAATCCGCTCAGGATTGGTCTGCAGGATGGCCTAACGTGATAGGCGCTAGGGCTTTAATGCAAACCTATCTCACCACATCAGGACGAGTCTGTTGAACCCAAACCAGAAGCTGGCTCTTCAGATTATGTTCCTGCAATGAACGACATGCACCAGTAGCTCGTCTCAACAGCCAAGCAAGTTGAGGAAAAGAATTGAACAACAACAGAAACTCGCTCCAAGGCTAGAAGGGGCACAGGAGGTGCTGAGTGAGGCATCAAGCAGGGATTGGAGACAGAGCGGGCTGGCGCCGGCAAAGTCTGATCTCAGCAATGGGATAGCAGGTCGAAAGCATCGGGAAAGTCCAGCTCTGATGGCTGTAAAGACAAGAAGCCACTGCAAAGAGCACACAGGAGTGGCCCTGAACAACATTTGCAGACAGCCTGCGGCTAGAGCAGCATCGTTGGGTCAGAGAGCCCCTCGGGTTAGAAGAACTGAAAGATACACAGGACACGACGCCCATCCGTGGCTTCACCTTGTCTGGGAACCCCGAGCTCCCGTCCCCTCCCAGCCCTCCCGGGGAGGCCTATTTCGGGCTTAGGGGTTCAGATCACAGAACCGGGCCTTGAAGGTCCGATCGCCATCTCCTGGGGACTTTCGAAGGCTTCGCTGCACATCAAGGATGAAAGCTATTTTTAGGGTTGAGGGGTTAGGGGTTTGCAGGGAAGGGCTTCTGGAAGTTTCGGGCATGTGATCGGGAAAGGCTTCACACAAAAGAAACCGACACTCAAGTTTTAGCAACGAAGAGACTAGACTTCAAGCTTGCTGCTCGTGTGTTTCCTGACGCCAGGTCTCCTGTCGATTTCATGTCCAGGATCCAGTTGTCCAGGCGCTCGAAAAGGCTGTCAAACAACTCCACGCCGCGTCGCAAATGCAGCCCTGCAAACACCTCCTCGCCGATGACATCGCACATCAGAACCATGTCCTTGAGTTGCTGCTCGACTTCTGACAACGGTCGTGCTTTCTGCTCGGCTTCCTTGAAGAGGCGCGCGGAAAAAATCTCAGGCATATTCGCAATTGCCCAGTCGGCCGCCTGAGACCTGTTGCTGTATATCACAAGCTGGCCGACTGCAATCAGGATGCCTTTCAGGAAGCTCCAAACAGCACTTACACCAGCGAAGCCCAAGCCATGTCCGTACCTGTAGCTGATGATAGCACCGAGTAGCCCTTGCGGCCAATCTTCTCCAACCGCGATCAGAAAGCGGGCAGAGCTCAGAAAGTCCACGCAGAGTCCTGTGAACATGTTCGAGCACTACCTGCTCAACCATCCGAGGAATGTTTTCACATCAGCGGTTGCAGGGGGGTCTGCCGGTGGTCGCAAGGAGATGATGGGCCGGTAGGACCTCTTCAGCTCGCTGCAGGTCTCTGGAAAGTAGGTGACCAGCCAGTAAGAGTACACGATCGTGTAGCTGGACACCACTGCCAGACAACCCGCATCCGTCACCAGCAAGATCCACTGCTGAACGAGCCAGGGACCAAAGCCACGCGTTGCCCAGACTATGGCGGGCAGAGCCTGTATGGGTTTAGGGTTTAGGGTTTTGGGCTTAGGGTTTAGGGTTTAGAGTATGGCGGGCAGCGCCTGTATCTTCGCAAGCAGCGAGTTCAGGAAGCCGGCGACTGCCAGAAGGTACTCCTAGGCTCTGCGGCAAGGAAAACCCTAAACCCTAAACCAAGACCTACGGTTCAAAACTCCTCGCGGTAACATGTAGAGCTTTCGAAGGAACATGTGCCTTTTTGCAGAGCCTGGGCTCCGAAACGTGAACCTTGCCGAGAACATAGCCGAGAAGAGCTGCAGCTAAGACCACCATTGAACACCCTATGCAGCCCAATTGTCCACCCGATATACATAGCACCGTGTAAAACAGCAGCGGAAGACAGCAAAGGAAGGTAATGCCTTTGAAGGCAAGGCCATCGCCTTGGGAAAGCAGAGCGACGGCCAAGACCGGCAAGAAAACCCCTACCCAGCAGAGGAATGCTGCCACCATAGTGATCGTCCCCAGCGCTACCTGCAAACACCAAATACAGGTGATGGCTGTAGAGACCAGGGCTTGCAGAGATACCACAGGTGGGCATATATTTCCGATAGACCCCGTGATCTTGATCCCCGTGTTCCAAGCGTGAGCGCCATATGCAAGCAACCCATCTCCAAGAATCATGATGCCTCCTGTTACAAGCCCTGCAGGACTTTGTGTCGCAAGCACACACAGTCCGGTCATCACCCAATCTTTCATTGTGTCGGTGACTTCGCTCAGCAGTGGGACAGTGTAGAGGCACACTACCTTGAAAGTAGACGATTTCAATGCTTCTGCTGGGAAACATACGCAGCGTACCAGGTTCTCCAGGAAAAGCGTCCACAAGCAAACTTGCTGCCAGACGGCCCACAACTCCCACGCCATGCCCCCTCCTTCCACGGAAAGCCAGTCTTTTGCCACTGCCACACCCACGAGGGAGGCACAGAACGAATGATAGATAATCATCTGCAGCTTGAAGCCGACATTCGTCTCGTCTCTCATCGCACCCACACGAGAGACATCACGATAATCAACCCATGGTTTGGTTTTCGCCTCTGCTTCTGGAACCACGTGGTAGCCCATCCGCTGCGCCAAAAACGGCTCGATGTGACTCCATAGATGCCTGGCACCGAGGCTGAAGATCCGGCTAGCCTCACAGAGGAGTCCCATCAAGAAGGGGCTCAGCAAAAGCCAGGCGCCCCAGTATCGCAACCTCTTGGCAGCCTCGTCTTCTCAGAGACTCCAAAACCCCTTATGTAATCAAGGAACAAACCTTAAACCATACTAGGATCCCTAAGAAGATTCATAACGTATATTCCCTAAGTAAGGGGGCCTCATCTTCTGCGATTTCGCCTGAAAGGGGTGGAAGCAGCCGCGGCGGCAGATCGCACAGCAGCGGGGGGAACCCGTCTAGCGTGAGATGCCACTTGAAGATGCACGTTTCGAAGGCCCACAATATCACTCCGACGAGGTTCCTCGGCCAAGCTGGGGCAGCCCTCTTTCAGGATTCAGCGCAGACACGAACCGAGAGAAAGGATGCCAAACAAACCAAAAAGCCGCTGAACCCTAAACCGTAATCCCTAAACCCTAAACCGACCAAGCTTCGGAACAGGTGGGAGGAAGAAGCCGCAGGCGTCACTCCCGGCAACTGGGACCCAGGAGAAGATCTCAGCCATGTTCTGCTCACGAGGCTCTCTGACGATTCCCTAAGCCCTGCCGGGTTCAGGGCTTAGGGTTTTGCTTTTGAAGGGTTTAGGGTTTAGGCTTAGGCTTTTCTTTAAAGGGTTAAGGCTTCTGCTTAAAGGGTTCAAGGTTTAGAGCCTAGGGCGCAGGACCAATGTAGCCAACAGCTGTTGCTGGTCGTGTCGTTTGCAGACATGCCAAGTTTAAACTGAAGACACCGATCCAAGCTGTGTGCTTTGCACAGCTTCGACAGCCAAAACGGCAGCAGCGTCCGGCTCAACTTGAGGGCAACTGAAAGCAGCAAGCATCCAGCGAGACTGGCCGTAGCCCATACATAGCAATGGCACACTCAAACAAAAGCAGGGAATGGCTTTGGGATTTGGAGTTAGGCCCTTGGGACACGGACGAAGGTGAGAAGGAAAAATAGCATCGAAAACACAACGCAAGTAGCTTGGAATGTCAGCGGATTGGCGTCCACGAAAGAAACTACACATAACAATCATGAACCCATCACGAAAACCTGGCAAGTCACTGCAAACAGGAGCCACTCAATTCTAGTTCGCATGTCGTTGATGCCTCGCGCCTGCTCGATGGCCACCAGGAACTCGGGCCGCACGCCACCTTGCCACAAAGCTGCTTCAAGGGAAGACATGCAACACAAGGTGCTACCGCAGATCTGAAGAAGCAGAGTAGTACCACAGCGACAAATCAGTGTAACCACAACATTACCACTGTCAGCACGACGATGGCGACGGCAACAGGGACCACACTGACGAGGACTGCTGCTACTTGAAGAGTTCTTCAATCCCCAAATGTCTCATGCCCATGCACAAGGCAATGTTTCATCAACCTCAGACGTCGTAGTAGCTGGAGCTGAAGGACTTTCAGACAGCCTTCAAACGCCCCCTGCAAAAATCAGTAGCGTTTAGGGTTTAGGCTTCCAACTATCAGCTGGGGCTCCTAAGTACCACGGCAGCTATCTATGTTCGGTGCATCGCCGCCCGGGCGTCACTTTGCTATCGGGACCCATCATCAAGCAAACAAGCTTCCCACGCCAGTGGCGGTGATCCCAGAACTACTTGTCAATTGTCGTCTTGTGCGGTTTAGGGTTTAGGGTTTAAGGCTGCTGATTGGGCCCGGATGTGGAGACTACTCTTCGCCACCGATCCAAGGCAGACGACGCAAAGCGTTGCAACAAAGATCCTGCCTTTGGCTTTCGATGGAGCTGGGAGATGCAATCAGTCCAGCTATCCATGGCGTGGGCAACAGACACACAGCTTTCATACCGCAAAGCATCCCAAAACCATGCTAGATGATTTAGGCTACTCGGCTACTCTTACCGGTTCAAGAGGATCTTCTACAATGGCTGAATGAACTGGCTTTCCCATGATTTCACGACCGGGCAATAGCAGCATTGCTCCTCGTAAGCCAATGAGCAGCAGCGGTGATACTGGACACAATGTTACCTGCTTTCGTACGTTCAGACAGCTTGATCACATGTCCCGACTGATGACTTTCAAGGTCACACCGCGCTGGCAAAGTCAGAGCCACGGCACCGTGTCCCACAGACCGGCCGCGGACACGAGCAGCCTTGCGTCCGGAGAAGAGCTCTTCGTCGTCGAGAACCGAACCGGCCTTTGAAAACGGTATCTATGGCCCTGTGACAGCGTGCACAGGCCAGTCGGAGGAAGCGCGCTGCACGCTTTGTATGGCAGTGGAAGAGCGCAGGCCGAATCACGATGAGTCACGAAAACTTTGCTGACATCATCGCAGGGCTCCAGCGCTCTCTGTGAGACTGCCGTCGGCTGCACCGAAGACAGGCGGCCAAGTTTGCAGAAGCCGGAAACTTAACTGCATTCTGTGGCTGGGAGGTGCTCGATAGTCGCCGGGAAAGTTCGAGGCTTCAAACCAAATGCTCGGAAGAAAGGTGGTAAACACAGCTACACGATCCTACACGGGCCTGCACCAAAATTCAAAAGCGCGGCATCCCACATCCTGGGGGGCCACAGCAAACCGAAGCGCAGCACAGGGCAGCGGCCACCAGTCCCCTTATTACCTTAGGGGGTACCTTATTTTGGGCTCCTTATAATAAGGATCCTACTATTTGGGGTACTATTTGAGGTGTTCCATAAGTTGTGGAACACAACCCAACCGATGTCTGTGGCTGCCCGCTCTGTGCAAAGAGTCTCGGTGGGCCCAGGCAATGGTCAAACATGCGGCTTCTTGAATATATCCACGCTACTTCTCGAGAGATGGCCTTACGCTTTGCATAACCGAAGACGACATGAGCTCTAGCGTGCACCCTGCGAAGCCAGGTTCACGGACCGCAGTGTCCTCGCCATCCGAAACGCTCTGACTCTTCAAAATCCTAAACGATGCGGGCTTCCACCACAGGGACGAGAGGAAATCACAGAAAAAAGCGAAAAAGCGTAACATGGAGGCGATCTGACTGTACCGGCGAGATCCTCAAGTTTGAGTCCTTCGACCAGGCTTCAAACTCCTTTGTCCCGTCAGCCCCTCAGGGCCCGAGGCATGCAAAATTTGCCTCTTGCTTTGGTGCAGCCGCAGCTCCAGACGTTAGGGTTTAGGTTTTAGGGTTTAGGGTTTAGGCTACCGAGCTCCGAAGTGATGGCACATGATTTGAGAAAGGTTAGACCGAAACAATCTGTCAAACAGCTCACGTCTCCGGCTTGGGCTTCAAGCTCATCTGCAGCAATCCGACTCAGCCACTTTGGCGCCTGGCTGATGCCTGGACCCACAAACACTGAAGTCACTGAAGCCTTCAGAGGCTTGACCGAGCTCCGCATGTCCCCCAATGAGTCGCCTTCCTTACCTGACGGCTCAGCCTGATCAGAGGATGATCGGCCTCGTTGCTGCGGGCCTTGTGTGCTACTCACTCGATTGGAAAGTGGCTGATGTCTCGCGACGAAATGAAACGCTGGCGCCGCTTTCCCAAGTTGTCTCAAGACTTCTGCGACGGCTTTCCAGCTCCTGCGGCCTCCCCTCAACCAGATGCATCCTGTGGGAAGCACGCAGTCATGACTCCTTCGCCGCTCCAAGAAACATCAGCCGACCGAGACTCGGCCCGAGGCGACACGGCAAAATTCCCTGCACGTCGAAATCCAAGGTTGGTTCGTGGCAAGAGCAATGAGGTACAGATGTACACATGTGTGTGTCCAGGAAGTCGAGCTCGCCCTGTGCCCTCACATAAGCAAGCCTGATCTGCTGACAAGAGGGCGTAGATGGACGCGATCTAGTTGCACTGAGCGAGCCGCCCAAGCACGATGCCTGCTTCTCCCAGAGAGCCTGCTCAAACCTTTGCAGATGTAAGCCACGACCACGTCACCAATTCAAGATATCCACATTGTGCGTGACAACATGGAGCAGATGGAACGTGGAGCAGTCTTCTTCCTCTGACGGCTCAGCCTGATCAGAGGATGATCGGCCTCGTTGCTGTGGGCCTTGTGTGCTACTGCACTCGATTGGAAAGTGGCTGATGTCTCGCGACGAAATGAAATGCTGGCGCCGCTTTCCCAAGTTGTCTCAAGACCTCTGCGACGGCCTTTCCAGCTTGTGAGAAACATCAGCCAACCGAAGGCGACGCAGGAAAAAGTTCCCTGCCGACTCACCTGCGAGGCTGCAAAAAGCAAGTCGAAATCAAGGGTTGGTTCTTGGCAAGAGTAACGAGGTGGTACCGGCGTAACAACGTGCATGTCCAGGAAGTCGAGCTCGCCCTCCGCCCTCGCACACGCTTGAAGCAAGCCTGACCTGCTGACAAGAGGGCATCGTTCTCGCCAAATGTGCAACACTGAGGAAGCCATGGCGAGCCGCCCAAGTGCGATGTGTGCCTCTCCTGACAAAACCCAGCAGGGCGGTGGAGAGTGTGTGCACACACTGGCAAAGAGGAAGCAGCTCTTTGGCACCCGGCGATGGATCTCAAGGATCCGTGGAAGATGCTGCCGGGCTAGTGGAGAACTGCAGAGCTTTCTGCTTTGAAGAAGGGAAGAACTATTGAAACTTTAAAGGCGCAAGCGCCTAAGTGCGCCAGCGCA
>CAJNJA010036809.1:0-28866 GCA_905231915.1 Symbiodinium necroappetens
ATCCCAACCCCTCTCCATTCGGTTGCTTGTTTGCTGGCCACCATGCTCCAGTTGTCACTCTCCCTATGAAGGGTCCCAGGTCTGAGGATAACTTCCTGCAGGAAAACCACCTCAATGTTTTGCATCTGCGGGTGTCCCCGGAATGACTCGAGAACTTCCAGCGCGTTTTCGGCCGTAAGTCCCCCGACGTTCCAGGAGAAGACGTCGAATTCTGTGACAGTGTGTCTTTTCCCCCCTTGTACCGCTTCACGGTCTGGGTGGGGGTGAAACTCATCGATGCCAGTTCAGCGAAGCTCTGCTGCCAGGGGCTCCCATGCCCTCCGCAGCTCTTGCTCGTTGCGCCCCAATTGGCGAGCGATAGCAGCAATATCCACCCATCCTCCCCCTGCTTCCTCTGCTGTCGGTGGTCTTGCTGTGGTGGCGGAGCTGGTCTTGACGTTGTTGACCCACGTGCTTCCGGTGCCAAATTCCACTTCTATGCGGCCGTGTCCCCCCCCTTGGCTTAGCCACAATCGCTTGACCTTCCCCGCCAATTTTGCTCTGCGTCGGCGCTCCGGGCTTTGGGAGATGGCGATCCAGGCCAGCTTCGGTTCCCCCGTGGGTTTGTACCCCACTTCGACCGCCGCTGTTCTGACGCGGGTGATCGCTGCCTGCACGCGTTTGCGTCTGTCATCGGATGATTCCCCAGGGCGATCTGGTACAGGTAGCAGCGCATACCCCCGGCGAATGCCGGGTACAAAGGCCTCCCCGATGTCCAGGTCCACCGCCAGATTTTGTAGAAGTTGTTTGGCTTCGCGAAGGGTGTCCGCTGCTGGGTTTTCGGGGTCCCACCCCCCCAGGATCAGTGCAGCCCGTCTCTCCTCCCCTGCGTCGGTGGTGCTTGCTCCGGAAGGGTCTGCTTCGCTGCTCCCCCCTTTTTGCTCGAGTCTGCGCAGCCTCTCATCAAATTCCCGGTCTGCTTCTTGTAGTTGTTGTAAAATGCTTTCCTGCTTGTAGTACTTGGACGTCATGTCGTCGAGGAGGTTGATTGTCTGCTGGAGTTTAGTTGTGACCTGCCCCTCCACCTGGTCCATGCGTCCTGTCAGAGTGCGGATGTCTGTTTGCATTCCCCCCACTGCAGCCACCAGTTCGCTGCGGAAGGTCTCTTGGATGGCGCTGAGGGTAATGGCTGGTTCCCCTTCCCCGGCAGGTCTTTTGCGATGTTGTTGCACTCCAGACTGGTCCACATGCATCTCGGTTTGGGGACCCAGCCCCCCGCCACTGCTTGTAGCGCTATTCACCGGCATGGTTTGCTAGGTCGTCGGTCTGCAGATAGCGCACGATCGTCAGGTACAAGTTCTCCCCCACCCAGCGAAGCAGAGATCAGTTTTCGTTTCGTAGAGGCAGTCCTGGGTACTTCTCGAAGAGGTAGCTGTGCACACCCTCCCCCGCCCCAGTGCTGATGCCCTGCTGCTGCACTCTCGACTATGTCCTTGTCCCGGACCCGCGGCAGGTACAGCACGATCAAGCCGTACTCCCCCGGCAGCAATCGCTAAGAGAGAGAGGCCGAAGGAGAGATGCGAAGGCCCCCGGGTTGAGAGACCGGTTTCAGCGGTAACGGAGGAGAGAAGGAGGAAAGAGAGAAAGGCGGAAGCTTCCCCGGTCTCTTGAACCACTCACGGCTTGAGCCAAAATGGCTACCACTCTCTCTCTCTCTCTCTCTCTCTCTACGAGCCATGGGGTTCGGGGCAGGTCAAGCTCCTCCCCCCGCACGCGAACGCGCAGCTGCAGTCCTTGGGTCTCTCTCTCTCTCTCTCTCTCTCTCTCTCTCTCTCTCTCTTGCTTGCTTGCTAGGGGTTTGGGAGTCGTGACCCCCCGGCCCGAAGGCCAACCCCACAAGGCGCGCTTCTCTCTCTTTCTTTCGGCAGGGCTAGGGGCAGAGAGGTTTCCCCCTCTGCCCGCGCGCCGTTGGCGCCCCCGACTGTTGCGGAGGGAGCTGAGAGAAACGCTCGACACGAAGGCAGGTTTTCCTCGTGTCCTTGTACATATACTTGCACGATCGAGGCATGTTTTGCCTATGCCGTGCTTTCCAAAAGATCGTGCTCAGGAGGGGGAATATCGACGGACAGCCGGTCACCCTATGAGAGGTACAGCGCAAAACGCGGCGCAAAATTAGGTTGGGTTGAAAAATGTATGTCACTAGTTAGGATTGAGCTCCCCCTCGGCACAAGGATGCTTTGCAGTGCAAGAGGAAGAGTTCAAGCATATACGCAGCCCCCAAAGTAGAAACACAACAACAGGTAATGTGTGACATGTCGAACGTCCCCCTAGCTTGGGCTAGAAATCGCCCCCCTCGCTTGTGCTCTCCTCCTCCTCCTCCTTTTCCTGGTTGGGCTTCGGCTGGGCGTTCTTGGTCGTTGTGCCACCAGTTCGCCCCGCTTTGCAGGCAATTTTTGGCTTTGCCACTGCCCCGCAGACCCTTTTCAATGAGCTCGCCATAGATGTGCACAAGGCCCTGGGCGGAGAGAAAGTTCCACCAAACTGTAGTATGCCCCGTTGCCCCACTGGCCCTTTGCCACCTCCTGCGAGGGCCGCAGTCGGGTGCAGGGGAAACGATCACCCCTTGGGCCTCTTGAGTAATTAAATGGCTGGCCTGAGAAAGGTGTGACTTACAACTCCGAGTCAACCGCACACCTCCTCCCCCCGATGCAACGGAGCGGCACAGGCCCCCAAGCAAAGGCGCAGTACTTGAGCCAAAATGGCTACAGTGATGGAGCTAAATCCACGCAAGACACACGTCGGTAGAATCATAACGCAGCAGAACCAGCTATTCCCCATGTAGATGCTCGATTTCACAAGCACGCACTCAAGGCAAACATCAGTCCCATTTGGGAAGCACCCGGGCAAGACGCACGTCGGCGAATCATAACACAGCAGAACCAGCTATTCCCCATGTAGACGCTCGATTCCACAAGCACGCACTAAAGGCAACCAGCCCCCAGCAATACAGAAAGAACGATTCTCCACGTACATTGCTGTAAGTTCAGCTTCAGCAATCAAACCTCAACAATCCCAAATCAACGTGATCACGAATCCTCAAGTAGACGCTCGGTGATGCGACCATGTGGGTGCTTCCTCCCAGTGTGGAAAAAACATGATGCGACTTAGCTCCACCACTGTACTCTCTCTTTCTTTCGCAAGGGCTCGGGTGAGGGGGAGTCCCCCCTCACCGAGCGCGTTAGCGCCCCCGACTGTTGAGGGGCGAGTAGTGTCACACTAAGACCCCGAATGAAATATGTGCCGCCCAAGAAACCGCGATCTCGCCATCTTTCTCCTCGAACACTTTCGGCGATGCATGCGCAGATGCTTCTGCTTTCGTTTGCAGACCTTCATCACAAGAGCCGTGCAATGAGCGCGAGGCGCTGCTACTTCCAGGGTCCATGTCATCTTCAGCCAAAACCCTGACAGTGTACTAAAGTATACTTACCAGCTTCTGGACAGTGACTATAAGCACAACAGCTTGAATTGACGACGTTGGCGCCGCATGGTCGGAGCACCAAGGCCTTCAACGCATGCTTGATGCAACCGTCGAGGTCGTCCCTTCGATGATCCCATCCATGGACATCAGCATCGCAAGAGCTGGAGGTCATTGTGACCTCAGAAGAACAAAATGGAACTGTCAGCAGGCGGCCGTGCCTTGAGTTCTCAAGCGGTTTTCTTCAGGAGCCCAGGAGACATGACGTGAAGCTTGCACCGAATTTTTACGGCATTACTGACGGTCCGCATGACACAACGAGTATGCAAGCTATCTGAACCGAGGGCACTTGGATGATCTTCGCGCTGAAGTTGATGGACCAAGACGTAGTTATTCCACCCATAAACATCCTCGGTAGGGACAGCCGTACACGGATGCAGCCAGCAGCCACCTCCATGCCAGGACTTCCTGGGAAGAGATTGGAAAGCACCATCTTGCTTCAAGCCAGGCAGCTCGTGAAGTTCAGGAATCCAATGGCCGACAGGACACCATCCAATACCCATAGAATGCCTTGCAGCGCTGCAGATATCTCCAGTAGCTCCCATACCGCAAGAGGTTGAAGTGTTGTTTGGCATGTCTACAAAAGCTTGTTGCCACCCAACCTGAACACAGATGTTCGTCAAGTTGCATGCCCCACCCAGGGAGAACATCTTTGTCTGCGACAGACTTCATACGAAGCCAATCCTCGGCCGATCACCAAAGCCTTGTTCCATCTCCATGCCTCACCCTGCCTACCACACACCACACTGATTCATCCTCCGCGCTTGAATCAGACAGGCCAACCGGCAGAGAGGAAACCACTCCAAGTTTACATTTACATGCTTTCACTGAAGCCCCATTCTACATTGGCATCACCCTTGGACAAGCAGCGCGGCATAGCATCCTAACCGTTCCGGGCTCCAGTACTCGTCGACCGCTGGCGTGTGAGTAGCCTTGCGCTTCGTCCATTAAGTTTTGACTGGTGTCCGCGCCTTTCAACACGATCTCATGAGTATTGGCAGTAAGATTGCGTGTGCGATGAGCTATGATTGCAGTGACCAATGCTTCGGCACCTGTACCAGCAGGTTCTAAAAGCGGATTGAATTGGAAGGTGGAGAGATGCCATGATGGCGCACCACCAAGCCTCCGTTTAGCAACGCCGCGCAGAATAGCGCCTGATCTCGAAGCGACGACAAGAGTCCGCCTGGAAGCGCTTAGCCGTGACAAAGTGTGGAGGCAGGTGCTAGGCTTGCGTCTGCATCGACGTATTTATGCCTAAGAGAAACTCAGAAGGGGAACAAATTTGCACGGCCTTCGAACGACTGTGCCCGTGTCCATCATGATACTGACAATGACTACGGCGTCAGTCAGTGCAGCTTCCATCACTGCTGCAGACAAGAGCTTCCGTGCCTGCGAAAGATCCGCAGATGCCACCTCGGTGTAGAAACAACTAGTCCCCAGACTGCTCATGCGTTGCAGGGAGTTCGCCACAAATGGCACAGCAACCTCTCCAGTCATCATCAAGGCTTGAGGCATAAAAAGCGTGGCCATCAAGCAAGCTAAAAACCCATGCGTGAATTCTAGCCCCTGTCGCAGTGACAGTCGGACGGTAGACTGAGGGCACAACCTCCCGACAGCACTCGCAGCGATCGGCCACGTACCCATGCGCTGAACTGCGGATGGCGGCCATCAGCCTTTATTTGCGTCCGCCACTATGTATGTAGTGTTATATATATATATTATACATATATATATATATAGAAATACACCTTCGCCGATGCATTTACTGCGCATGGCCGCTGCTATGGTGTTGCTCAAAAAAACTGAAAGCAAAAACAGTCAGCACAACAGTTGAACCACTGCCAAACCGTCCAAAAAGCGCGTCTCGCGGAGAACTTGTTGGGTAGCTTCGTCTTTCCTCGACTGCGAGGCAGTGCAGGGACGTGCTCCGTTGAATTCAGCACATTATCTGAGCTGGAGTTGCTCAACCGTGCCAGGGACGATATCTGCCACATCCGTCCCCGGGGCTTGCCATTTGACATCCTGAAGCTTCGTTTTTCTGAGCCAAGATGCTGTGCTTTGACCGTGCCTTCGTCACCTCGAAAACTACAGGCCGGGTAGAAAGCCGCAGAGGAACAAAAGAGAGCTAAGCGGCTTGCAAGCCGTCATCACCGCTGCATTCAAGCGGCATAGTACGCGGTCAAGCGGCGACGAGCACGGAAAGCACTGACAGAAAAGGCCTCAGACGAAGGGAACTCATCATCGTCGCTCTGGACAAGCTGGGTGACGTAACCGCCGGCATGCTGCAGCTTAGAGGCTGTGTCTTTCATCCCAATCCTCTTGAAGATCCGCTTCCGGAAGAAGCGATCCAGAGGCATTCCTGATTGGATGGGACAAAACAAATCTGACTCCTCGGGACACAGAAATGGGAACAGCATCACCCCGGCTGGATCGGAGTGGCAACTGCAATGTCGGCTTCTGCCAGATCATGTCGGCACGAGTCACTATGTGCAAAGGCAAAGGCAAGCCCGAAAGTTGCAAGAGGTGCTCCGAGCTTGTCTCGCAGAGACAGGTGCCTCGGCCCAAGAACACGAATTAATTCGAAACAAGGAAGACAGCCGTTGGCATTGCCTCCTCGCCACTCCTGTCAGTAGGATCTTGGGTCCTCACTGCACGTCAAAGAGTTGGCTTGGGCATTGCTGCTAGACATAGGCCACGGCCAAAACCATCGGATGCCACTCTGTGCCTTCTATGCTCCCTTCAGATGTCCTATCGGGGCATCAAGGATTGGACTTCGGCAGCGTGGCCTCACAACCTCCTTGACAGTAAACAAGAATCTCGCCTGGTCCGGTCAACCACTCTTTGGTCCAGCCCGTACAGTGGCTGTACTGTAAGCACCGGTTCAAGTACCCCTGCGCAGTCTGGTAGCTCTCGGTTCTCACCTGGTACTTCGAACAGCAGGTCTTCTGCCAAGTCCATCCAGCTCTCGAGGCTCCACCTCGTAAGAGGGAGGGCTGGGCAAAGCCCGACAGATCTTCAGTCGCGTTCGGAGAAATGGTTGCGCTCGCCTGCGTGCTCTGGTCCTTCTTGACAGCTGAGCCGCGATAAGTACTTTGGTTGGAGTGGCGCCGCAGCTGTGCACTACCATCGATCATGGCACCGGCCGAGTCATTCGCTGGATAATATGAGACTGCCGGGTCTGCAAGTGCCGAAGCCGTCAAGCTTGCCAGCACGAGCTTGGCCAGCATGCCTGCCACAAAGATCGACGTTACGGCTGCTGCTTATTGACTTGACCGAACACGGGCTGCGGCAATATGCAAGGTCCCCACAAAGAGTTGGCCGTGGCTCCTGTGCCTGCTGAAGTCGGCTTTGCTCCAATGGAGGTCAGCAGACCACATGCATCACCAGAATCACAGATTTAAGGTACAACAAAGCCATGGAGACCGAAAGCAGGAGGCAACGATGTGTGCGCATGGGGGCTGGGGCGAGGAGCGAAGACAGGCAATCTCCCGAACCCAAACTCAAAAGCTCTTCGACAAGCTGAAACCTTAAGACATCAACACACCCCCTAAAGGCCCTAAAGTCCTTAAAGTGGGCAGCACCAAGACACTCCCCCGCGGATTAAAACAGTTCTCCATGTCGGTGTACTTGAACGGTTCGTCATGTGACATGCAACAGCAACAAACCAGCTTGGCCGTGGCATTGTCCAAGTAACTCCGTGCCGGAAGCCGTGAAGACTATACATACCACACTACACCTCGATGCCAGGCCCTTCCGGAAGCCTGAGTTTTCCACGGACGTTGTACACATACCCACTTTCGATCCTTCATCAACAACGCGTGCTGTAGACAGTGCAGGGAAAGGGTGCAGCGCCACCAAGACTGTTCCCTTTTGTTGAAAAGAAAACAGAGGGAAGAGACGCAATCCAGTTCAAATTTAAATTAGCAGGAAAAAGCCCGGGACATTAGATCATTAGCCTGTGCAGAAACCTCGTTCGATGTATTGCCTACAACAAGCAGTTCAACACACAGCCTTGGATGTTTCGGGATGTAGTGCACGCAACATGTTGTGCAAAATGATTCTGAAGAGTAATTTGACATAAGGGACAACGGGACAACATGAAACAGGCAGGTAGCACACATTCACTTCTCTAATCCCTGAATCCTAGCCAACAAGTTGGCCCCAAGGCGACCGCTCATTCGAGAACGGGGAACTGCTTACTGCCCGAGCATGAAGGTCTGCTGAGCTTCCAGACACCACCTCCAGCACACGGCCAAGCACGTCCATTCCCATAGAGTACTCCCACCTGTCCGAGAGAGACAGAGAGAGTGAGTGAGTGAGTGAGTGAGTGAGTGAGTGAGTGAGTGAGTGAGAGATAGCGTGAGTGAGAGACAGAGTGAGAAGCACGGAGCTCACTCAAGTTGGCAAAGCTGCGAGGAACTGAGACGGCCAGACACACAGGCTGCGAGTGTGAAGAAGAGCCCAATGTCCACTGCCGAATTTCAACGCTGACGCAAAGGATGAAGACATGCAAAGCACCTCTCTCCCGGATGAAATCGAAGCGGAAATGATGCGAGCTCGTCGCAGAAGCTCTTCCTGGAAGAAGCTCACACTGAACGGAGATCCGTCACTGGAATCAGCTGGCTTTTGCAATCTGGTTTGACTGGCATGTTGTTGGCCCGTACTTAATGCGGCGCCAATGACATCTGTTGGGAGCACACTCGGTCTGTAGTCCATATTGAGGCATAAGTTGACTGGACTCTTCACTGTTTCTGCTGCCTTCCAAGACACAAGTTGGGGACAAGTCCGGCATCCACACGCTTGACGAATCGGGTGTACGGCCCCTCATCCAGCTTTTCGGACTTTCGCTCCCGCGAAGGACCATAACCTCTCCATCCACATCAAGGTCAAGTTTGCTGTCTTGCTTCGCCGAGCGACAATACCCACAGGTGTTACACCTGGCAGATCTCTACGACAATTGTCGCACCAGTGGGAGCAATGTTGCTTGGACTGTGCATGATGACAGATGACATGCAGCGCTGCAGATGCTGCAGCATACACTGTCAATCCCTCATCAAAAGACAAGCTCTAGCATCGATCGCGATCACTGCTTGCTTGCCATGCTACCCAAGCCGGAGGTGTGGGTGACCAGGTGGCGCAGTGTAATCGGCCGGCAAGCATCTTCATGGACCTTGCCCCTGGCGACCTGGGGCAAGTTGCAATCAGAAGATCAACTGCACTTGCAAACGCTAGTCACTAGCTGCTGCCTGCAGCAAGCATGCCCGGCCTTCATGTGGCGGAAAGCCGGAATGTATTTGTGGACCGGGTCATCCAAGCCCAGCTTACCCTCCTGCACAGTGTCTGACTCTCCTATGCCGTATCCCTGCTTTCACGGCCTTCCGCCTTGGGTGAGACGCCTCCCCAACTGTCACTGCAACGCTCTCGTGCAATCCTTCCATCCATCCTCTCTAAAAGTTGAACCTTGCAGTTGTTCAATCGGCCTCCCACAACGCCATCAATGCCACTGCTGTGATCGGCTTCCTGCGAAAGCAAGAGTGCAGCACATCGCAGTGCAATCTGCCACTCGGCTGCTGAAGGCCAAAATGCTAACTTGAGCCGTAGCGAGTCAATGAGTTACATGAGAACTCACGATCCCATCAAGGCGACTTCAATTGCCAGCCGAGGGTCGTCATGGAATGGCATCGAAACAAAGACTTCTCGGTCATTGGTTTCCGCGCCTCTTTATCCTGGACCCAGCAAGTCATCTGCACACATCACATCCCCTCACTGACCCTCACATCCCTTCACCAAATCATGACCCAAAGCCTGGACCCGACATGGCACCTGGTAGCCACGGATATCGGCATATACCAGACAGTTGTCTTTGAGCGCACACTCCGCGACTCCCGGCATGTAACCTCACTCACACTTGGCACCCGGCAGAGATGCACCAAGCTGGCTTTTTGCATGCTTCGCACAAGTTATGAAAACGCTCGCAGAATATCCGTTCCGATTGGCAGATTCAATCTGCTTCCTGAGTCGAGGCACCAATTGCGATCTGTCTCTCGTTGGCCTGTCGTGAAAGTCTTGGAGGTGAGTGAGGGTGTCGAAATGCACAAGCTTCTGTGACACGTGCCGGTGGACCCACGGGCTGCAATTTTGATAGTGCCTTTATGCTGGAAGGTAGAGGCAGACAAGTGTGTCGGTGTCAAAAACGGTCTTGAATTAGATCACATATCCGTGCCTCGCTATGTTCCGCCAGCACCTGCGAGTCAAGTCCCAGGTCTTCTGGGCTTCCTTAGCCGGCACATCGTGGCTTGACGAAACTTGACAATAAGCAGAACCTAACAAGAGTTAAGCTTCACCCCTCCAACTCTCCCAGAGAGAAAGTTCATGGTTGCGGCTGCCGGCGTCGGTCTGACATAGTGTGTCAGCTGCCGCTCGCTGCTCTTCCTTCCGTTTTCCCCTGCTCCTCTTGCGCGCTTCCTCCCTGTTCGTCCAATTCGTCTCGTCACCCTTCCTTCTCGCCGGGTCTGGCTTCGTTCCTACAAGTACTTGTCCTTCCTTTACCCTCGGTCGTTCCTGCCCTTGCAAGGATCGACTTTCGGATTCTGATCTGAAGCTTTACTTGAGCGGCATCTCCTATTGCATGCCATGGCGTATGGCAATGGCTTCCTACAGCATCCACGCTGCATGGCTTCAGAATGCTGCAGCGACCTGATCCTGGCCCTGTCGACGCTTTTCCAGCATTGAAAAAGAACTCTTCTACAAGCTTGTCAGCAAGAAATAGCAAAGATATGCACACCACCCTGGACGCAGCCCAGTATCGAGGCGGCAGACCCGGCAAACCTGTGCTGCGAGCACAGGGCAGAAGGGTCTTCGCATGAAGGTCACTTAGCCAAGCTGAACTCGCCTTTGAGGTCGGGGCTCTAAACTCCACGCATTAGACGTGTCAGCAGTTCGTTGACATGGATACTTCTGCCAGGCCTGCGCAGATAGAATGCAGGTTTGACGATGCGGTGGTAGTACGCGTTTTGCGTGCTCATGTTTCTGCAAGGGCCCAGCATCTACCGCACGGTTCTACAAGTCCCAGTCCCTGCTAAGGGCGGCCGTGTGGGGCAAATGTCACAACAAACTGCTGTCAAAATTTCAGTTCAAGTTCAAGAACCAGGTAAATCAAAGTCTGCAAACAAACAGACTCAAGCTCTGCCACTCAGCCTAAATAGATTCTGCAGGCCACCCAAACCCTGAACCCTGACCATGCGCAGTCAAGATGCAGATCTTGTGAGATGAAGGCTTGCCCGCAGCTTTAGCCATTGCGGTTGGGACTCCCAGCGCTCCGGACAGGTTGTCCAGGGTATTAGGACGAAAGTTCCGAGGGAAAAGTGGGGAGTTTCACGAGGTTGCAAGGTTACCCTCATTATCCCTAGCACACACAGGGCGTTCACGCGGAATTGTGTACTTGCGGGCCAAAAGGATTATCATGGCAGCAGCCTCAGCCGCAAGATGTCCGAGTGGAGGACCCTACTTACATGTGCTTCTCTCTTATCCGTATCATCCCCAGCCCCAGACCCTGGCAAGGGATGATGTGACGCTCCACGCACAAGTTGGACGTGAGATGATCTGGTGCATGTGCTTGTGACTGATTGCATATCAGCTCATGGTGCCAGAGGACTTTCATTTGTCAAGCCTGCTCCCCGAGCAGTGTCTGAGCGAGGACCTCGCTAAAGTGTGAGGGAAGCTCTCTACCAGCACAGCGTTGACGGGTTCGATTCAACTGGTCCGGTGTAGGCCCCAGGCTCGTGCCGGAGCTGCGGGCGCTAGGCGCAGTGGACTCGGATTTCGACAGGCGTGCTCGCAGAGCATCAAGCGGAAGCTGAGTCTGTCACAAGAGGGTATGTTTCTAATTTTACGAAGGCAGGTCGACCGAGTGAAGATCAGCTACGAGCAGGCACAGCGCACTTCACGAGGGATCAACACTGAGTCGGACACACCTGTTAACGGTGCCGATGCCTCACAGACGGAACTACCGGGTCAGCTTGGCTCATCCGCCTCCTGTCAGCCTACAGCTGGTCTCCCAGATGTACAAGACACAGCGAAGAATATGGGGAGCATGTGCTCCATAGATTGCTAGAGTTACTGGGTGGTTTGTCATGTCCCTCGTCCAATTTCCATGTGAGCCTCGTGGGGCATCGTCGTGACAACCCTGCTAGGTGAGTCGACACTCTAGCCTTCTCCTCCCCACCAGAGCTCTGGAAGTGCATGGGCCTGAGCTCTGTGCCACGCAACAAGTATTGCTCGCATCTCTGGGGACTCTGGTCGCCGACTCTAGTCAACTCAAGTAGTCGCCTTGCATTCACCAGCGGCGAGACGGCTTCTGAGTAGTTAATAAAACTTCAACCGGTGAATCACACACTGCATGCGCCACACTCCGAAATTGACACATCTGTGAGAACACGGCCACGCGCGCGTGAGGCTTGGGACGCCCAGGGGGCCTGACAGGTGAAGAGCTTCATGGGGCTTTTGCTTCGGACTCCACGTTGCTCGGTTCAACGATGTTACAAGCGGCTACCCCTAGGCAGGAAATGTCCCCAACAAGTTGCACTCGAACCAATTATCCCCATTCCAATCCTCCAATCCGACTTCCGATGCAGGCAGCTCTACCTTGAGGTGTGTTTGTTTCATTAAATCAGAAAATCATCTGTCACCAACCGTCGCCAAGAGAGGCCAGCAAGTTAGTAAAAGATCACAAACCGCGCAAAAGAACAGCCACAAAGCAGACCCGACTCCCCCCACTGCGCTCTCTCGTCAAGTTGGCGGGCCTGTGCTGACTGGCATCATCCACGAAGGCATGGGAGAGTACTGTGCCACCTGACTTGGCAACCATGTCAAAGCGCTCTCGGAGCTTCACAGCTTAGACTCCAGCCAGGTCTGAAAGGTACATGGGTGGATTCGTGATGTCCTGAGCGGAGTTCCCGACTTCAGGTGACAGCGAGCTGATCGTGCAACTGGCTGCGTGAACTGGCATCAACCGGGGCTTGAGCAATGGTGTGCTTGACCTGGGCGAGGTGCCCATTCTTGTGCAGCCACTGTGCCACTCCGCGCACAATCAAAATTGGGCCGTCATTCTGTGCTGACAAGAGGCTATCTCCGCAGACCAAGGATCGAATTGATATCCTCAGGACGAAGGACTAATATGCCGAAACATGCAGGGTGCCTTGAGGGTAGCATGGTGCTCACTGTGAAGCTTGCTTACCGACGGTGAAAGCGAAATCCAATCTAGGCATGCTGCTGTGCTTTGTGCTGAAGGATCAGAACTTGAAGCATTCAAATGGACCTCTGCAAGATCGTGATTGTAGGAACCTAGGGCCAGTGCGCGAGTAGCCCTCCACAACGAAGGGCCCCTCACGTGCATAGGTCGTGTGGCGCTCTCACCACCGCACTCTACCTTCCCTGCCTCCAGGCTGATCCTCGGCGAGCCACCGAAAGCCGGGGCCTTCCACAGACGTTGCGAGTGCCCAGTCTCTGCGAGGACCCGACCGTGCACCTTACATCACCTTACCAAATGCAGCCGCCCCACCCCAGGAAACAGGTGAGTTTTGCATCATTGATTCGTGGCTTGTTGCTGTCCCCGAGTTTGCGCAGAATGACGGGGCTCCTCAAGCTTTCGGGGCGTTCCTGTCCATTCGCTGGTCTTGGGTCCGGACCAGCAGAGAGCGCACGTCTTTGAACCACAAGTGCAGCCTCCACCTACAAGAGCAGAACGTCTTCAAGTGTGGTGCTTGTGTGACTACTGCCTCCGCATGGAAACTAAGTTCGGATAAGCAGTTTGGCCTGACGTACATCTGGTCATTGACCGGCCTGGTCTAAAGATGTCTCATGGGTGCTAAGTTGGCAAGGCTAGACGACATGGATACAGACTCTGCATCGGCCAAGCCTGGAAAACTTTGCATTCAAATTCGCTTCGTGCAAATCAGATGGACTCCTTCCTACTACCCACGTACTGAGTTCTGGACGGTGTCAGAGATGTAATCTCCATCTTGCTGCGGTGGCAGGTCGTCTTGATCTCAGTTCGCGAATGCGAATTCGATCAGGGATCATGAGCCAGAATCACAGCACACCTCTGAAAACATCTCGGGAGAGCACAGACCACTGCATTGTCGAGAGCACCTCCGAGACCCGCCGCTGCTTGACAGAAGCAGGCCGGGCAGGGAAGTCTGCAACCAAACGGGATGTCGGAGCAATCTTAAGGTGAGATCTCACCTGCTCTCTCGCCTTGATATGCTGTGCTTTCCACAACCGGAGCCTGCTGGTAGGTGGCTAAGCCCCGAAGCTGGAAGCTTGGGAGACGGGCATCTATCACCTGCTGGTGCAGCCATGCAGGATGGCAGAGTAGCAGGGACATGGCCTCTCAGACATAGCATTACAGACAAGTCGCCGACAAGGACTGAGAGCTGGCAAACTTTCAAAGCAGGGCTGCCGTGCTGCTCGCTACAATCACTACACCACAAGCGATCATTACCCGATAATCCGCATTCTTCATTGGCAGTCCTAGTTTGCAACGCCTTGCCTCAATGTCAGGGCTGTAGATGGAGAAGTCTGGGACGTGCTGCCTGTGGCAGCACTACAGCTGTGACGTGCCTTTGACAATGGCAGTCTGGGGCACAGGCCCAGGGCCAAAGACACCGACCATGTCCCGACGCAAGACATCCTCAGCCGGGGTTGACACAGGCTTAGACGAACCCAGTGGTAAGGACGTGTAGGGTCCAAAGGCTGTGGACGGAGAGGCATGCGCCGCGTTGGCTCAAAGCAGTTCGGGAATAAACTCTGATGCACATCAAAGGCTTTTCCCCCTTCGCGTGCAATCGCTGAGCTGCGACCCTCAGACACCAGCAAGAAGCCCGCACTACCCTGGCAAGTAGACTGCAAGGCTTCGACTTCTCCGTCATGCCAAAGCTTTCTGACAGGGGGCCGTCGCGCCGATAGAACTCTGACTAGAGTCGCTAAAGTTTGTTCTGGTAGGATGTAGACCTGAACATGCGCTCTTAACAAAACTCAGCCCAGCGACGGAATTCAAGACGAGCGGAGGCCTACAACGCTGAACATTAACTTTTGCTCCAGCGGCTTCTTGGAGTAGAAGCATCATTCGTTGAACGCGATTTAACAATTTAACCTCCCCGAGCCCTTGGCTTCTTGCTGACACTTCACTTGCGCAATGTCAGCGGCTGTCTCGGAAGAATGTCGTTCGCTCCGGCAGCCGGCAATCGCTACGTCCCTTCTGCCGCCCCGTCGTGCAGCAGGCACTACATGTGTAACCGGTGAACCACAACTGTGTCGGGTCGATTCGTAACCGCGACATCATCAGCAACCGCAGCAGAAGTGTATCCAAACAGCGACTGTGCGCCTGAATTGCTCCAGGAACAAGCCTCAAGGACGTTGCTCCGATGTTGCATTCTACATGTCATTCGGCGGCGTCAGCCGACCAATCGCACTCTGTAAGGTCCACGGGGCTCCTAAGCAGGGTCGAGGCAGTCAGAAGCCGAGACCGAGACATGGGGAGGCGAGCCACCCAGCTGTGGGCGTACAACGTCCAAATTATCGTCTGTCTCTAAGTCAGGCAAGAGGCCACGTCCGGCTTCAACCTGTGCTGAGATGAACAGGATCACGCTAGCCGTCACTAGCCTTTTCATTTGCTACGTTGCCTTGCCGCAAGACCGCTCGGCAGCTCAATAGCGAGGGGCTCCAAGGGGCGCCAACACGCTTGCCGAGTGACAGCTGTCCGCGCTGCTCTCGAATAACAACCCTTGGCTTAACAGGTTTTCGGTGATTTCATACATTCTTGTGCGCAGCAAGTAAAACAAGGGAACAAACAATATTTACCACGAGCGACTTTCTTCGAACGTCAGCCACATCTCACACAAAGAACGGCAAACACAAAAAACGCATCAACCTGTGGTTGCCTTGACAATGCTGGCATGCTCTCTTGCAGCTGCAGGTAGCTGCTTGCCCAAGGGAAACATGCTGCAAGTTATGCTGAAGCGGCTCTGCCAGCGCCAAGCGCTTCACGACAGCATGAGTTGCTGGCATGGCCTCTCGCCTTCGACCAGGCAGTGCTTTTCCAGGTATTCCCATAACATGGCTTGACATCCAGGCACTGAATGCATGGAAGCAATGCCGCTCACTGGCTGCTCTGCACGACTAACGAACCATGAGAGTGCAACATTCCTTTTTTTACGGTTGTGGCTCTGGGCATCGCTCCAACTGAAAGACAAGGGAGTTAGCGCGGACGAATTTATATATCCAAGGCACCAGCCATCCCCAAGTTTCAGTTCCAAGCGCGGAACTTCGCTGGGTCAGCAGGTCCTGTTTTTGATGCAGCACAAGCTGTAGACAACGAAGACGCCTCAAGTTGAAAATCTCAGACAGGCCTCTCCGCTCGATTCTATGCGAGCTAGGCGCTTATGTACTCCCCGGCGCTGAACGAGTGCAAGCAGGGCGGTCTCTAGTGCAGTGTCAAGGTTGGCTTTGTCGACCGGGCCCCGGCCTGTGGACAGCATCGCATGCCCTCTCTCCACGCAGCAAGCTCCCACAGCAACACATAAGCGGGCAATGGGTCTGCCTTCGGTAGCAGATCCCTTCTTCACCGAATGCCTGTTGGTCTTCGTGGCATGAGGAAGCCCGCAAACAATTGTTGACGGCCAGCGAGATTGGAGGCAGATTTTGACGCGGTCGCAGCACGGATGTCCCAAGTAGCAAGCTCCTAGAAAACGATGAGTGTTCAGAGTTCTCAGTGAAACTGGGGAATGAATACCCGCTGTCGCACAAACGAGCCTACCTGCTGCGAAGGCCGCTGACAACACACTGAAATCGGCTTAGGCATTGGAGAAGCTTGGCAGGAGGCAGTTGGTGCCACGAGGTCTGAAAGAGTAAAGAGGCCGAGTTTGGCCGGGTAAGGGCTTTTTTCTCTTCGGGAATCACCCGCATGACTTTGAGACTTGTATTACTCAGAGCCTCATAGGCCTCATCTCACAAGATAAGGAGCTGCAAATGTCAGCTTATGTAGACGGAAATCATCTCGTCGTCCGGTTCCTTACAACAGCATGGGTGGATGACAGAACGTGCACCTGACCTCGATGAAGCAGCTGCTGATAGCTTATACTACATTTCGGAACTGTTCTGGTGGTTGTGAAACCCCTCTCTTCGTACTGGCGACAGGCAGCGCACCTTGTCTGAGCACGCTTCCCGATCTGCTCAGAGTTCCCTTCCCACCTCGTCTCGGCCCACTCTTAGACCCTCAGCCAAGGCCAAGTCTCTTCGTCCACTGCCGCAAGCTCCTCGCAGCAGAAGCTCTTCATGATTCGACTAGCTCTGACAATCAATCCCCTCCAGTTCTGCATATCCATCCTGGCGGTTACTGTCACTCGAAAGCCGGGCTCCTTCCTGCAATTCTAGGATCCTCCAGACCGAAAGCGGCTGTTTGAGTTTTGCGCGATTGCTGCGGACTGTTGGCAGGATCCATAAACGGAAAGATGCTAGCGGTGGCGTCACCACACGGCAATGATCCCCTCACCAGGATTGCATGATTCGGCTCGAGTGAAGAACCATCCGGCCACGAGAATGGTACAGTGCTGCTGCGTTTGATGCCCGGGTTTGTAGTGTTCTGCAGATCTGTCGGCTGCTGCATAGAGCCAGCTTCAGATTGGCCGAAGCCTTCTGCACCTTGACGCAGCTAGAGAGAAACCTAGACCAATGGCCTATGACCATGCTGAATTTCTGAAAGCCTCTTCCACACTGTGCTCTCGGTGGTCCTGTGCAGGATCGAGTTTGGCAACCAGTGCTGGAGGTGCGCAAATTTCGACGGCGAGATCCACGGCAGTCCTGGGCAGGAGCGTCTGCTGCAAAATCGGAGACGTGGGGCCAGAGGACTGGAACATACCATTCCCTTTCTTGCTTCCATGTGGCTTCCCGCGAGAGTTCCGCAGGTCTCGGCGAGCCCCAACGGCGAGTAGTGCATAAGTAGCTTCGAAGGCACCGCAGATTACACTGAACCTGCAAGCTGGCATGATGCCCAAAAAAGGGACTGTGGCCTTTCCGAACTGAAAGACTTTCTGTGCGGGTGTGTGTGTGTGTGTCTGTCTCTCTCCAATCCGACGAGAGGCATTAGCGGGGTGGCCCGTCTGTGATGGAAAGCCAGCTCCCTCAAACGTGTGGAAGCACCGACCCTGTGGGAGAAGCTGGCTGCCTTGCACAATGTCCACAGGAGCAGGTACTTTGTCTGCAGCAGCTCAAGCCGCTCATTCACGTCGGCTTTGGCCTCGAAGAGAGTTCTCACTAAGTGGCCTGAGCCACCTCCCAGAAGAAATGCGAAGTGCAAGCTGTATTGGAGGTCTTGTTTCGGAAACTGCAAGAGTATCTCACTGATTGCTTCCAATGCGCCCGCTGAACAAGCAAGCTGGAAAGCACTCTGTCCAGTGATCGCCAACATCTCAGCATTCGCTCCGGCTTTGACGAGAATCCTTACGCCCTCGGCATTGTTTGAGATACATGCCCAATGTAAAGCGGTTTGCCGGCGTCCATCCCTAACATTAACCGCGGCTCGAGCACTCAAGAGCACCTGCATGACCTCGTTGCTTCTGAAGCAGGCACTGAGGGAGAGAGCTGTCATCTTCTTTGGAAACTGTGCCTCCTTGGTACCCTTCTGTGTACACTCGTTCGCATCTGCCCTGCGTCTCAACAGCTCTGACACCACAGCTGAGCTGCCATTCATAGCAGCATAACACAGCGGTGACCATCCAGCTTCATCTATCTGCGTGACTGCCTCAAACCCGTTCTGGTGCATGAACCTTGCAAGTGCAAACGCCTCAGGATTTACAAACGGATCTTGACTCGGATTGAAGCCTGGAATTGCCAAGTCGACTGGGTCGATGTTCAAGTTCCGAAGACGTGTTGCTTGTTGGTTCAAAATGAACCTATAGTTGTGCAAGTCGCCTTCTCTCAAGCAAAGAAGCAGCTTGTTCCAAATGAGCTGCACCACGATGCTGGCCACTTTGTGGCTGTCCTCTGTCACGGTAAACCGACCTTCTCCAGGAGAATACAAGAAGGACTGAAATTCTGGCAAGAGGGTCTGGTGCGTGGCGCTCTCCACAATAATCACAAATCCGGATGAGGGGGCCAACTCACGAGCCATGCGCTCTGCTCTGCACCATCCTCGCGGACGAGTGTCAAGGCTAAATAGTTCAGGATCGTTAAGGCATCAAGACTTGGAAATGCACTTGTGACGGGTGCAGCTTACAGGGTTGGTTTGGGCACGAGGACTGGGTGCTTTTTCTCAGCGTGCGATTGGGATCTAGAGACCCTTCCGCCGTCCTCGCTGATCCCACGTCCACTGGCTCAAGATCTCTGAACGAGACTCGTGCTTGAGGGCCGGCGAGAGAATCATGAAGTAGAGGCATCTGGCCACATAGCTCGGAATGCTGTTGATGGCCCTGAGCTGGTCAGCCTGTGATTTTTGAGGACAGCTGAAATAATCATACCATAGGAAGAGAGGTGTGGTTCTCAGGTCTTTCGCGGATGGGGTGGGCGATTGGCCATAGAAGATCTCGGTGACAACGGAGGTTGAGATGCGGCTGCGATCAGCCAAGAGGTTCTTCAAGGCATCCTGTAAGACCTTCAGCTGTTGCCCGTCTGGATCGGGATGGTGAGTGCTGAGCCACTGGTGAGACACGAAAATTGCCTTCCCCATGCTTTCGTCAAAGTCCACCAAAACTCCGGCCTCAAGCAACTCCTCAAATGCCTGGGGACTGCAGGCGAAACATGCATTGGAGGGGCTTTGTGGGGAAAAATTTGCAAGTTGAAACCAGCCTGGACTCGAGCTGCTGTCATGCGTAGAAGAGTTTGAAGAGGCACGGTGTACATGGGAAAACATGCCAGGCATCGGAAGGCTGAGCTGTTGCTCTCCTCGGCATTCGCCTGCACTGTTGCAGCATGGAGCTCCAGAGGGCTCGTGGATCGAGGCTTCCGTGGCAGGCACGACATTCCTCTTTTGAGGACGGCCAGCCCCAGACTCGAGCCACGGCACAAGGCAAACACCTCACTTCTACTGCTTTGGTGAACTTTGGTGCAGTGCAGGAGCTGGCCAGAGAGAATCGAGAAGCGTCTGTGATCTTAACACCTACGACCTACGACCTAAGAAGGTGCACATCTCGACCATCACCCCGCGTTTGTTGCCCTTGCGGGCCTTCCGGCGGAAGAGGCCGAAGGCCGCTTCATGGAGGCCGAGAGGCTACGGGTACTGTCCGGCTCGTCCCAGGGTTTTTGACTGCCATGGCAGTACAAAGTCGACAGGAGCACAATCGTGTGGAGGAGACCAGGTGGAACCAGCTACCTCTTATCTAAATGGAGAAGCCTGCCACTCAAGCAACGGAAACGGCAAAAGACGTCTGCCTTCGAGCGGCATATCCCGACAAAGCCGCAACGCGACAGTCTGCAGCAAGTCGATGTCTGCAGCGCTGTTGCTAGTGGTTCTTGAGGTTGTCTGTCAGTCTGCAATGTGGCTCTCCGGATGCTCTCTTCGTCATCGGGGCCCGTGCAATGGCACGACCGACATTCAGGCGGTATTCGTTTCCCACCTCGCGTGGCGTGGGGTCGTCTTCTACATTCGCACCCAGCTAGGGTTCAAGACTGCGAAATCAACTGACGCATCTCGATCCGATCCATTCTCTGAGCCACCGCCTTGGGTTTCTTCTCCAGCGTTGTCCCACCCTGAGGCAGGGTGTAAAGGAAACGATGCCACTGCCCTGAGCTTCTGTAGCTTCGGACAGGCTTCTTGAGGCAGTGACGGTGGCTTGAACTGTCAACAGATGTCGAAAGTCAGATAAAGCAACCCTCCATCTTTCGTCGGTCAAGTTATGGCAGTCTTCTTCTGCCTCGGCAGTACGCACCACGGATCGAGGCCCTCGGGGGACACGAGGACGGAGGCCCTGGGCCAGAGAAGAGCAATGAGCAACCAGCATAGAGCGGCTTGGAAGCCACCTGCCCTTAAAAACAGATGGGATGGACAGTTGTGCGACTTTCTACATACTCATGGCAAAGGCAAGGGTAGACGAATCAAGTGCTGGCTCTTGAACAAACTTGAGCCCCGCACGCTTCCGCCAACGAAGGTGAGGAAGCCGTGACACAAGGCCTGTGCAGATGGGTATGTGTCCTCACCACCGTCAGCCCAAGTCCCGCTCAAGCTGGGGCCCTGTCCACGAGCCCCAAAACCGCCGTTAAGTGGAAGCACCTGAGCCGAAACTGTGGGAGTATGAATGCCCGGCAACAAGCTGCTAGTCCGACCTCTTCGTTTTGCCTGGGCTGGGCCGCGGACAGCCGAATTCCTCGGCAAGGCAAACGCTCCAAAGCAAAAGATAGGGCCAGATAGGGCCCCCTGCGCGTAGTCCTCACTAAAGTCGGAGGCCACACAATATCACACATCACGTGGACTAACCCACGGCCACAATCCAACTGACGTTGTGAAGCTGGCAATGCAACATGCTCTCGAAAGGCGGCTTGCCTTCATAGTGAGAATTCTTAAGTCATTCTTATAAGGCTATATACTATATAGTCCAACTGTTCAGTGCGCCTCGATGAGAACTGCCCGAAGTTGTGCTTCCGGCCATGTTCGACCTCGGTCTTGCCGTCTTGTTCAGGTAAGGGGAACAGGCATTGGCCAGACAATTGCAGAATGGTAGCGCAATTGCAAGCGGATTGGGCATTTAAGGAACTTACTTGCTCAAACCTGCCTCTGAACTTTGCCACCCCTCGGCTCAGAGCCCAGCAAGGCGCCGCGCGTTCTACAGCACGTGAAAAGGTGCTACAGATGATACTCGGCAAGGTTTGTGTAACAAGTGGCGCGTTTATGTTGCAGTAACATGTAAGAGCTTGATTGTTGACCTGGCAGTCTACCTTGAGCCACTTGAGGCTTCGCCACGACGCATCGCAGGCGGCTAGCACAGGCCAAGACAGCACCGAATGAACTCTCGGCTTCCTCCTTCTGCCACATCTTCTGGCAAACCTCCCAAGAAGGTACTAGTCCGGATGGGCACTGCCCTCTTGACAGGCATCGACGATGAAGTGTTTCGCAAATTCCTACGTGACACGGCGGGCGACGAGGGGTCAACTTTTGTGCTCGGCTTGCTGGACTGCTCACATCCCGACGCGAGCAAGAGGAAGCCAGCTTTCACATCGTAGCAGTGGCAGCTGGTCCTGGTAAATGCCGCTATGCCACTATGCAGGTTCAATTATGCGTGGCAGACGGGAATGCCTCCTGGAGAAGTTCTTGCATTGCTGCGAACGATTGGACATCCAGAATATCTGCGCTTTGCAGACGACTCTTCTCCCGGAAATTCCCGTGGCGCCGCTGGCATAGCCATCTCCCAAGCAGCCTTCAAAATAACTGTCGGAAAAGCAGCTCCGACCATCGAGAAGGCAGCAGGAAGTGGACAAAAATTCTTCAACACAGAAGCTCATCCGGCATCCCGATCGAAGTTCTCAATCTCTGGTCCGGGGCGTTGAGTTACGGTCAGCTAACCGTTTCTGCCGGCACAGTGAGGTAGAAGGCGCAGCTCCAAGTCTGAAAACTCGCGCCATGGCAAACGTACCGAGGTCGGATCGTGATGTTACACTTCCAGCAATGCTGTCACTCAGCCAAGTAGTGTAGTACACCAGCATACGCGACCCGAAGCAGAAAGGATCATCTTGCCATATCAGGAGGGAGAACCCCGTGCTCGGGCCCGTCCTCAGCTCGCAGTCGTTGCATATTTGCATCTCAAGGATGCAGGTTGGCCATGGTTGGCCGATAGCCTTCAGCTCTCAACTCCAAAGCTTCGAGCTTTCTGAGTCCAGCCCAAGTTTCGCAATAGGCTGGGATTGTGCGGCCTGCTCCACCATGTCCTTCGGTGGGGTCGCAGGGGTGGCACATCCATACATTCAGCACATAACCTCAGCATCGGAGCAGCGCAAGGATGCGAAGTGCATGCTCAGAAAGAAAATGCTAAACGTGCACGGGACCACATCCGAAGAAAGACACGCTCACATCCGAACCCCCAGCGCTTGCCCAGGAACGCGGCTGGTCTCCGTTGTGAGTCACACTATGAATGAAGGTGTCGTCGAAAGTGATCACCTGGCCTTCCACCCACCGAGTCGTCTCCTTGGCTGCAGCTCCGACTTTACGGCGACTTTACAGGTTTCAACATCTGGAATCTGGACGCTGGAGCGGCAACGATGTCATTCTTTAGATTGCAAAGAGTCGGACCCCACAGACATATACACCTCGCCATCCGGGACGAGCAGGGCCAAGTGAGCCTCGACTGATGCAAGGACAGAAGTAGCCGCTGGGCTGCCCCAGAAATAAATATGCAATTCCAAGATGTTATCCAAAAGGATCAAAAGGACCGAGTTTGCGGGTGACCTTTGTGCAACAATCGTACAAACGCTTGATGGGGGAGAGTTGGTAAGACCTGCTCTTGACTACTGCCCCTGGCTACCCCGACAGCCACCTCAGCGCCACAGGGCATCCATGGGGGATCCTCACTGGATGAGCCAAGTCACACTCAGCCTCGGCGCACCACCAAAGTGCGGCTTTAACCGGCCTCTCGCTTAAAAGGAGGAGTGTGGCACACATAGGCTGAGTTGAGCCTTTCAGCTCAGAGAGCTGGCCTAAACTCAGCTCACTGTGCAACCTGGCCCATCTGAACGACATGCGACGGATCTCGTCAGGCTTTCATTCACAGTCTTCTAAGAGGACCAGCCAGGTCACTCGAACCAATGAGGAAACATCTGCATGGACATGGACACATTTCTTTGACACCCTTGTGACGACCGAAGTTTGAGCCTCCTGGTCGCATCCGCAAGAAGCCCGATCCGGAGAGACCTGAGTGGCATTCCTTAGCTGGCCACGGGAGGCATGCTACCTTCGGAGTTGCAGATATTCTCGGCCGATGCAGCCAAACTCAGAGACATCGAAGCGTCGGCGAGCTCTGGCCGAGTGCGAAGCAAGGCACAAGTCCTCGGCTTGGACATGATGGTGGGTCTTTGGGTCATTCTTGTAAGATTGGGAGTAGAACGGGGACTGGCTCAACCCAAGTCTCCGAGGCGCATGAGCGCACACCATCTCGTTGAACTCAGCACCGCGCACCAGGTAAGCAGTGAGCCAGTCGTCATCGCGAGGCCCAAACTGAGGCTCGGCATTCCGAGTGGCCTTGCAGCTGAGGTGCTTGCAGCTAGTGGACTTGCTAGACTGGCAATGCCTGATTCATCAAGCTGAAGCGGTGCTCCTCACCGAGGATTGTCAACCTAAATGGATCATGCCGCGCGACCGATTTTGGAATCTGCATCATGCAAAGAAAACGGCGCCGGGGCACAGTTCGGCTTGGATGGTCGGAAAGTTTTCCTCCAGGAAGGAGACAATCGGGACCTGCCAAATCCATAACGCGACAACGTCGAAGTAATCTCACGGACAGTCTGCCCAAAACCCACCTGCTCTCTGGCATTCTTCCAGATAGGGCCCTGATTGACCACGGACGCCTTTGGTGCTCAGGAGATGTCACTACTAGCTCCAGCGCCGCCTAAAAATTTACGCGAAGCCGAGGGGCAGGGAAGTAGTCGGCATTCAGACTGATGTCGTGAGGCGAGGTCAGCTTTCCTGCGGTTTCGCCAAAGTCGTCTGAAGAGCTCGCTGGTTACTGCTGCCTTTATCTGCAGGACGCACGGACATGATGCCCTCCAGAAGTATGACTACAGTACTCACGGCACAGCGTTCTGTATCCCACAGCCTGCATGCGGGCCAAAGGCAGGTAACTGCCGCATGACTTGGAAGTATCTTTGAGCAGACTGCAATACTTCGGTGGCTGCACGAACATCCAGCTGGACGACCGCGAGATACCTGCCAAGCTCGCTTGCAATCCTTGGTCATGCTTCGGGGATTCTCGGCTCTATGTGAAAGATTCATGGGCCCTTCCGAGTTGGCTTCCACACTAGGCCGATTTGCAGCTTTCTGCTGAGAGGCATTAGCAAGTACCGCCATCGCATGTGGCAATTTCGCTGATAGAAATCCTGCCTCAAGGCCAGAAAGTGCCATGTTGCGTTATAGCCCCGTCCAGTTCCTGCGTACTTCTTACACAGGATGGAACCGCCTTGTCTGCATTTGTTGTAGTTGAGGCTTCCGGCTTAGCTTCAAGATTGCCGCAGGCATTGGGGCTTGCTTGGCTTCGCGGCCATGTTGCAGTGGAAGATTGGGATCCACGCAGCTGTTGAAGCTCAGCGATGTTGCAAAGAAGTCACAGGCCAGACGGCCCGTCACAATGTTCACCTCGCAAGACTCCGTGGGGCAAAATCTGCAAATCATCGAAGATCAGTGCACAGTCTTCCCAAAGAATGTCGGAGGCAAAGCCAGCCATGCAAAGCCTCTTTGGAAGCCAAACATGGGACACCCTGAACCTGAAAAAAAGGACTGCAGAGCCGAGGTAAGGCGCCGAGCGGCTCGGTCACTACCAGGCCCCTCCCACCAGAACCACGAGTACAAGGACATGGCCAGCGCATGGGCCATCGAGGGGTGCTTGTACCTCTTAGGTCTTCTTTTCTCGAATTGTAACCCCTGGGAGCAGAAATAAGTTCTCTCCAGTTCAGCTTGGGTGCCCGTGCCCTACGAGCTTCCACATTTGCTCTATCAGCTGATCCCATCTCCCAGGATCGAAGCCTCCTCGCGAAGACAGTATTCCCCGGAGTGGCTACCCGGAAGCTCCCGCTAAGACAGGCATGGCCAAACTCCTAAGAACATCTAAGAACTCTGGATTGTAAGACTCAAGACGTGCCAATGCAGCTTCGGATGTCCTCTAATTTCACGGCACTGGAGGCCCCCGTCATCAGCATGCTGGCAATCTGCAGATTGCACAGCGGAAAAGAATCCTCGCTCGAAGAGCCTGCACACGGCATCAGAAGGATGTTCTTTGCAGCTTTTACATAGAATTTCAAATGCTTTTCCTGACCAGGGCCAGGGCACTTGTAGATGGGCTGGTCATTCTGCTGGTCATCTGTCCCAGAAAGCACCAAGCCATCCAGTGTGAACGTGGACGGATGCGCACCCTGTGGCTGGGAGTGCACCTGCCTCAGTCTGGTCGGGCTACAGCAGCACCGGTGTCGCACAGTAGACGAAGCAAGCGATGCGAAAGACGGAAACCTATGATCTGGAAGCTATGGCTCCCCCTAGCAAGATCCTGGGCTCTGTGCCTACGGTACTTTCGACAATAACAGCCAAGGCACGACCACAGCAGCACTGCGAGCCAAGCCAGAAGCTGACTTTCATGCATTTGCAGCAAAGGCATGGCGCACAACTGGAAACGACTTGTTTATTTGCGAACTAGATGGGTCGTGCTAGCCTTCCACGGGCTCTTAACGGTCTCTTTGACAACCAGCAATCTGACAAGACTCAATCTCTGGAGGTTTCTTGTTGAAGCTGCAGCTGCATCGGAAAGCGTGGCTTCAAAACGCACAGTGCAATACACAGGGGCCGTGTCAATGCTAATTCTCCACATCTGCAGAAGTCGAAAAAGATCAGCTCCAAAGCCGCTTCGCCCGAACGAGCACTCCGCGGATTAGCGAAAGCACATGAAGACTCCAGCTGGAAGCAAGTTCCACTGAGCAACTATGAGTAAGTTTCCCTGCAGCTGCAGGATGCAGAGTCTTGTTGTGCACCCGTGTCCTACCTTCGAAGGCATGGGTTCCGCAGCACATCAACTGCGACTGTTCCATGCTAAGTACAGGCCAGAGCTCGTCCTGAAACGAGGGTTGCATACTGCTTATTTACAGGCTGGCAAATGCGTCCAATTTAAAATGCTCTGCGTGCTTGTCGCGGTGTCGGGAACAACGCGGCACAGGCTGCCAAGCAATCGCTCACTAGTCGTCGTGGTATGCCAGCCAACCACCAGCAGCGGCAGTGAACTCCTTAGACGGATTCAGTTGAAACATTGCGCCTGTCAACCGTCGTCCACTGTACTTCCAGCAGGTTGTGTCGAAGCAGGAGCACGGCTTGGCCAAGTGTCTGTGAGGCCACAGGTGGCATGGATCCACTCGTCAGGCAGAAGCAACATCTCACCAGGTCCGGTCACACATGTCAGTGTCCCTGACATCGGAAGGGATGAAGCCTAGACATGCTTGTGCAAATGCAGGCAGACGGACACGCCGTCTGCATCACACGAGACATGTGTGCGTGTCTGTGTGTATGTCTGTCTGTCTGTTTGTCTTTGTGTCTGTCTAGGTCTTGATATTAGTATTGGGTTAGTTAAGAAATGAAGTTTTAGAGATGCTTAGAACGAGTCGTGTATTTCCATGTTGCAACTTTCTAATCGTCTTCCTTATGACCCATACAAACGTATTACACGTCTTCCTAAAATATGCAAAACGCAGCGGTAGACTTCGACCCTTGAACCTAGTATTCATAATACTAACATTGCTATGAGTACTAGTTTTCGTGAGAGTATTAGTGTTCGTATTAAAATCAATATTAGTATATAGGCCATTCTCCTAGATTCCTTATTTCGATATCCCTTACTCAACAGGCCACAATTTAATTGTTGAATTGTCAGATGTTGGGCTCCGCCTGATTTTCCCTATAAAACTACGTCCTTCCCTAATAGGGTAGATTTAAGGAAAGCAGGGGGTATCGTATATAGGGAGTATTTCTGACGTATTCTTTCGAGTATTGCAGATCGTATTCTACAATAACCCATATAAAAGGGGTATGATATAAGGTATTCTATGAGAATACCCTATTTTGCAGGGTATTCCATAGAGACTTCCATAAGGTATTGCATAAGGCATTCTATCGGGTATAGGTGGTATTCGAGAAAGTATTCTATAGGCTATAGGGTGTTCACTAAGGTATATGCAGATACATATATTTGTAGTGTATTTTGTTAGGCATTACTTCGCTTATTCTATATGAAGTTCTTTAAAGCATATAGCAAGGGTATTCCGTAAGGTATTCTATAGGTTAGTCTCTTAGATGTCTGATTTCCTTCATAGAAATCCATTACTCAGCAAGCTACAATTTGATTGGAGAATTCTCAATCTTGGGTTCCTCCTGATTTTCCCTGAATAAAACCTTATGCATAAGGTGGTCTATCGGGGTATTCTAAGGGCATATTTAACATTGCAGAGGGTGTCTACAACATATACAGGGTATGTAAGGGTATCATATAAAATATTCTACAAAATATTCTATAAGACATTCTATGGGCCATTGTATCAGGCATTCTATACGGTATTCTAGAAAGCATTTATGAGTGGTATTCTAGAAAAATTATCAGATCTTGCGCTCCTCCTGATATTCCCTATATGAAGCCTTATCTTTAGTGTGCTCTAGAAGGCATTCTATAACGCATATGTAAGGTATACAGGGAGTGTCATATATACGGGGTCTTCTATAACGTTTTCTACAGCGTAGTCCTGATGGTATTCCACAACGTATATACACGGTATATGTATTGTATAAGGTGTTCTGAGACGTACAATACAAGTTATTCCACAAAGTATTGCAACATGAATTCAATAGGGCATGATTAGGGGGGTATTCTATAAGGTATTCAGGTATTCTCTGTTTAAAAAGCTTTGATTTGTTCGAAGATCTCTTGCTCAATGAGCTACAATTCAACAGGGGAGTTCTCAGATCTTGGGCTCTTCCTGATTTTTCTTATTTAACTGCTTTTCTGACAGGTATTCTACATAGTATTCCTAAACTAAATATCGGTGGTATTCTAGAAGGTATTTGGTAAGGTGTTTTATAGGATATAGGATATTCAATCAGGTGTATACAAGGTATGTAGGGAGTATTCTATTGTGGATTGTATAAGGTATTACCTATTGTATTCCATATCAAGTTCTTCAAGGTTTGCAGAGGAGGTATGCTGTAAGGTGCTCTTTAAGGTTGTTCTCCTAGATTCCTGATTTCCTTCATGGAAGCGAACTTGGTATTTGGGTTTTCATGGGATGATATATTTGTATATCTAATTATATATATATATAATTATATATAGTTATATATATAATTATATATATATATAATTGTATATATAATTATATATATATATGTGTGTGTATGCATATACATATATATATATATATTTTTGTGTGTGTGTGTGTCTGTGTGTGTGTGCGCGTCTGTGTGTGTGTGTGTGTACGTGTGTGAGTGAGTGTGTACCGTATGTTATCACGTAATTAATGTAATTAAGCCCTTCCTGATACATACCACAAGGGACACGCCACATTATACGTAAATATTCATACATATACGTATACATATAGATATACATATAGATATACATATACATATAGATATACAT